>SJXQ01006029.1:307520-382299 GCA_006408695.1 Aepyceros melampus
GCGCTCAGCCTTCTTCACAGTCCAACTCTCACATCCATACATGACCACAGGAAAAACCATAGCCTTGACTAGACGGACCTTAGTCGGCAAAGTAATGTCTCTGCTTTTGAATATACTATCTAGGTTGGTCATAACTTTTCTTCCAAGGAGTAAGCGCCTTTTAATTTCATGGCTGCAGTCACCATCTGCAGTGATTTTGGAGCCCCAAAAAACAAAGTCTGACACTGTTTCCACTGTTTCCCCATCTATTTCCCATGAAGTGATGGGGCCAGATGCCATGATCTTCGTTTTCTGAATGTTGAGCTTTAAGCCAACTTTTCCTCTCTCCTCTTTCACTTTCAACAAGAGGCTTTTTAGCTCCTCCTCACTTTCTGCCATAAGGCTGGTGTCATCTGCATATAAATCAATACACAGAAATACTTGAATTTCTCTATACTAATGCTGAAAGAGAATTTAAGGAATCAATCCCATTTATCATTGCAACAAAAATAATTAAATAGGAATAAACTTACTTGAGACAAAAGAACTGTACACAGCAGATTATAAGACACTGATGAAAGAAATCAAAGATGACATAAATAGATGAAGAGATATTCCATGTTCCTGGGGAGGAAGAATCAATATTGTGAAAATGACTATACTACCACCAAACACAATCTACAGATTCAATGTGATCCCTATCAAATTATCAATGGCATTTTTCACAGAACTAGAACAAAAGATTTCACAATTCATATGGAAACACAAAAGACCCCAAATAACCAAAGCAGTCTTAAGAAGAATGGAGCTGGAGGAATCAATCTTCCTGACTTCAGATTATATTACAAAGCTACAGTCATCAAGACAGTATGGTGCTGGCACAAAAACAGAAATATAGACCAGTTGAACAAGATAGAAAGCCCATAAATAAACCCATGCACCTATGGGTACCTTATTTTTGACAAAGGAGGCAAGAATATACAATGGGGCAAAGACAGCTTCTTCAATAAATGAAGAAGTTTCAGTGCTGGGAAAACTGGACAACTACATGTAAAAGAATGAAATTAGAAAAGTTCCTAACACCACAAAGATAAACTCAAAAAGGATTAAAGACATAAATGTAAAACTACAAACTATAAAACTCTTAGAGAAAAATACAGGTAGAACACTCAATGACATAAATCAAAGCAATATCCTCTATGACTCACCTCCTAGAGTAATGGAAATAAAAGTAAACAAATGTGACCTGATTAAACTTAAAAACTTTTGCACAGCAAAGGAAACTATAAGCAAGGTGAAAAGACAACCCTCAGAATGGCGGAAAATAATAGTAAATGAAACAACTGACAAAGGGTTAATTTCAAAAATATACAACTCAATGCCAGAAAAACAAATGACCCAAAAAGGTGCAAAAAAGACTTAAACAGACATTTCTCCAAAGAAGACACACAGATGGCTAACAAACACATGAAAAGATGCTCAACTTTGCTCATTATTGAGAAGTGCAAATCAAAACTTAATGAGATATCATCTCACACCAGTCAGAATGGCCATCATCAAAAAGTTTACAAACAATAAATTCTGGAGAGGGTGTGGAGAAAAAAGAATTCTCTTGCACTTTTGGTGGGAATGTAAATTGATATAGCCACTATGGAAGACAGTATGGAGATGCCTTAAAAAACTAGAAATAAAACCACCATGTGACCTAGCAATCCCACTCCAAGGCATATATCCTGAGGAAACCAAAATTGAAAAAGATGCATGTATCCCATTTTTCATTGCAGCACTATTTACAATAGCTAGAAAATGGAAGTTACCTAGATGTCCATTGACAGATGAATGGATAAAGAAGTTGTGGTACATATACATAATGGAATATTACTCAGCCATAAAAAGGAATGTATTTGAATCAGTTTTGATGAGGTGGAAGAACCTAGAACCTATTATACAGAGTGAAGTGAGTCAGAAACAGAAAGATAAATATTTTATTCTAACACACATATACAGAATCTAGAAAAAATGGTACTGAAGAATTTATTTACGGGGTAGCAATGGAGAAACGGACATAGAGAATAGACTTATGGACATGGGGAGGTGGGAGGAGAGGGTGAGATGTATGGAAAGGGTAACATGGAAACTTACATTACCATAAGTAAAATAGATAGCCAACAGGAATTTGCTGTATGGCTCAGGAAATAAACAGGGACTCTGTATAAACCCAGAGCGGTGGGATGGAGAGGAAGATGGGAGACGGTTTAAAAGGGAGGCGATATATGTATACTTGTGGCTGATTCATGTTGAGGTTTGACAGAAAACAGCACAATTCTATAAAGCAACTATCCTTCAATAAAAAAAATAAAAAACAAAAAAGTTAAAAAAAATTAAACCATAAATTGATACTATACAATTTTTTTTTCTTAACAGATTTCATAGAAGACTGCTGACAGGTTAGAAAGTAATGAAAAGATGAAAGCTCATTTTAGAGAAAGAGGTTTTCCCAATTGTGCCTTTGTTTTTTAACATATATGTCCCTAATAGCTATTCATCTGTAATCACCCCTTTAGATAATTTGCTGACAGGTTAGTATTTTCTTTGGGAACTGGGGTACCCTGTTTTGATGCAGATTTTAAAACACTTACCATGGGAATAGTTTCTCTCCTCGCATTTATGTATCTTATTCATCCTTGTTAATATATCTTGATGTTAACAATGACCTAGGAAACAAAGAGAGGAGCTTCCTTAGTATTTTTGTCTGTACAGTCTTCCTTCACAGAAAGTGCCTTGTGAAAGAAGCTCCATATTACTCTGTCAAAACCAAAAGCAGTGTGAGGAGAGGGCATAGCAAATCTCTCCTACCTGTATACCACCTAATGGAAAGAAATTTCAGTGCATAGGTATTCTGCTTTTGCATTGCAGTCAAGATGTTAATAATAATGATAGCAGTAGTAGTAGTAGTAATAATAATAATAATAATGTTTTAAAAAGCAAAGAAATGCTAGTTAAAATGGCAAAACATAGTCAAACTTCTATGATTTAGGAAGTTCAATTTGGAATCCTGTGTTGATCAAGAACAAGAAGTTATAATATTGATTGGACTAGCTTTCAAGACAATAAGAAAAATATGAGACCAACAGGAGAACATGATTTGGGACACTATATTAGTTTTCTATTTATATTTTCAACCAATAAATACAAATCAATCAAGATGAAACCCCAGGCTCTGGGGATATAAACATAAATAAAATAGTACAGATCCTTAGAGAGCTCATAGGTTAGTTCAGGAGACAAATGAAAATATGTATTGTAATATACTGTGAAACTGGGAGACGAATCCAGTGCTGGTGGAGTACAATTGGGGTGGAACAGCTGGCTTTGCCTATGAAAGTTGGAAAAGATTCCACTGAAGAGTTTTCATTTGAATTTAGCCTTAGTGGATAAGACATAGCATTATGGCAAAAAAGAGAAGTAACACTTCAGGCAGTGAAAACTTCATAATATAATGCCCCAAATCATGAAAGAGTTACTGCTTACTGCTGCTATCATTCTTGCTCTCATTTGAGAAGAGATATTTTATCTTTCTTTTGCCGACTGCCTTTTACCCCCGCTTGTCTCATTCTGCACTGAGGATATCATTGTTTTCTTCATCCAACAAATGTTTACTTAAATACCTACCATGTGGTCCCTGCACTTCTGAGTATTGGGATTATTCTCGTTGTTGTTCAGTTGTTCAGTTATATTTGACTCTTTGCAACCACATGAACTGCAGCATGCCAGGCTTCCCTGTTCTTCACTATCTCTCAGTGTTTTCTCAAACTCATGTCCATTGAGTCGGTGATGCCATCCAACCATCTCATCCTCTGTCCCCTGCTTCTCCTCCTGCCCTCAACCTTTCCTAGCATAAGGGTCTTTTCCAGTGAGTCAGCTGCTCTTATGAAACTTTTAATTCTAAGGGGAGTAAATGATGGTAAATAAGTAATACAGGCAAATATTATGAAAACAAATGGAGCCAAATGGGGGAGATTGTAGTTTTAAATAGAGTGATAAGACAAGACATTCTCAAGCAAGTGGTCTTTGGGCAAAGGGTAGAAGAAGATGAAGGAACATACTGTATAGGTAAACATGGAAGAGAAAACTTTTGTGATATGTTCAGTGAACATGAGGCTGCAGCAGAGAGAGCCAGGGGAGAGTGGAAGGAGATGAAGTCCAAGAGATACTGAGATGAGAATGGAGAAAGCATAGTGCCTTCTAGGCCATTATGTGGGCTTCTGCTTTCATTCTGAGTGTAATGTGGATCCATTGGAAGGTCTTTCTTGAATAGGACTCTCTAAGAACCTTATGATACCATGCTCAAGCATCTAGAGTACAGGCTTCCCGCCTCCTCCCTAGAATTCAGGTGATATTGCAAGTAGTTCAGGAAGAACATCTTTCTGAAGCATCAGTTTACTAATGGTGTGTAATTAAACTGTATCATATGGATAAAAGTGAAACATTGCTATCTTCATATAAAGATAGCATGCTAGATAATTTCAGACTCAGGAACATTAGGACATGTGAACCTATACTTTTGGTGACATGCCTAAACCCCCAGGAGCCTTCATCCCCTCTTCTGTCTCATTAGGTATCTTCTGTTATAAAAAGCTTGATGTAGGATCAGCTCAAGTATTGTGCAGTTTTGTGCCTTGATGTTACATGTGAACCTATACTTTTGGTGACATGCCTAAACCACCCAGGAGCCTTCATCCCCTCTTCTGTCTCATTAGGTGTTTTCTGTTATAAAAAGCTTGATGTAGGATCAGCTCAAGTATTGTGCAGTTTTGTGCCTTGATGTTCTCATCTGAAATTAGTGATATAATGTGCATTTGATCTACAAGATTTATTGAGTATCTACTCTGTGCCAAAGTCTGTTCTATGTTCTAAAAATAGACAAGACTCAGCCCAGCCCTAAAGGACATCATAGTTTAATATCATGAGGAAGTCCAATAAGGATCTCAACAGCTCTTGTCTGATGTATCTGTAATGAGGGTGAGATGAAATACTTTATTAAAAAATACTTATAAAACTATCTGGCACCCAGGAGGTATGTAATAAGTGTTAACTCTTTCTTTGTAATCTCTCAATTTTTGAAAGTAGTAAGCTAATTGTTCTCTTCCAAGATGGCTAGACAACTATTTACATTCAATTGAATGTTGTCTTTTTTAAAATCAAATTAGATTTATTCTATAGTTCCATTTCTTCTAACTGAGATAGGGCAGTTGGGAGGAGTTGCCATCTGTGGTGAGCTGGGTTTTCAGTTGAAAGAGGCTACAGTTGTTTCTAGGTTGGTCATAACTTTTCTTCCAAGGAGTAAGCGCCTTTTAATTTCATGGCTGCAGTCACCATCTGCAGTGATTTTGGAGCCCAAATTCAAAAGCAGAGACATTACTTTGCCGACTAAGGTCCGTCTAGTCAAGGCTATGGTTTTTCCTGTGGTCATGTATGGATGTGAGAGTTGGACTGTGAAGAAGGCTGAGCGCAGAATTGATGCTTTTGAACTGTGGTGTTGGAGAAGACTCTTGAGAGTCCTTTCAAAAGCAGAGACATTACTTTGCCGACTAAGGTCCGTCTAGTCAAGGCTATGGTTTTTCCTGTGGTCATGTATGGATGTGAGAGTTGGACTGTGAAGAAGGCTGAGCGCCGAAGAATTGATGCTTTTGAACTGTGGTGTTGGAGAAGACTCTTGAGAGTCCCTTGGACTGCAAGGAGATCCAACCAGTCCATTCTGAAGGAGATCAACCCTGGGATTTCTTTGGAAGGAATGATGCTAAAACTGAAGCTCCAGTACTTTGGGCACCTTATGCGAAGAGTTGACTCATTGGAAAAGACCCTGATGCTGGGAGGGATTGGGGGCAGGAGGAGAAAGGGACGACCGAGGATGAGATGGCTGGATGGCATTACGGACTCAATGGACGTGAGTCTGAGTGAACTCCGGGAGTTGGTGATGGACAGGGAGGCCTGGCGTACTGCGATTCATGGGGTCGCAAAGAGTCGGACACGACTGCGCGACTGAACTGAACTGACAGTTGTTTCTTGGTATTCTGCTAAATGACAACAAAAATTCACTTACTAGCTTGTCCAACTGAAGGAAGAGTTTGTGTACTTCAATTGAATAGAGCCTAATGGTTGTGCTCAGATGGTGTGTTGTTTTTGAAAAACTGAATAGTGATATAAATTAAGATAAAATAAATAATAATTTAATTGTAAATATTGATAGCCTTAAATCTATTTCTTTTTAAAAAGAAACTATTGAATAAACTGTGTTTTCAAATATCTAGCTTCGTATTTACAGTAAATGTGAATCATGTTATTTTGTGTTTGATATTGTTATGTATACTATTATCACACAGAATCTAGTTTTGTGTTTTGTAATGTATTTTAAAGAATACAAAACTAAATTCCATGTGATAATAGTATACATAACAATATCAAACAGTTAAAAATTGGTTACTCAGTTCAGAGAAAATGTATTTCAAGGTTAACTTTTGAGTATAATTATTTTTATTTAAAATAATTTGATTACAAAGCTGTTACCTTTAAAAGACATTTTAACAATGTTATAGTACTTGCACTATAAGTTTATTTTGTTTGGTTGAAATTAATTTGCTTCCTATTTCGATTTAATGAAAAATCATGTTCAATTTATCCAAAATAGTTATAAATAATACATGATTGAGTGTTATGGGCCGTATAACTCTATTCTGATCCATGAATGATACTTTATTATGATAATTCTTGACTCTTGTTGCTTTGTTAGGATGTGGATATCAGGAATTTCATTATTTAAAATTGAGACTAGCTGTAATTGGAATTCTCAAGGGCAATTATCTCTACATTAATAGACTCGCTTATTCATTTCTCCCTTTGAGGTGCCAAGGGCTAAGCATTACATGTAAATAGAAGACTTTTCACTGTGGTTTTTAAGCTCCTTTCTAGGCACTCAGAAGGGCACATCAATTCTATTTTCTTTTTCCTTGGCTTTTTCTGCTGTTTGGCTCTCTCTCTCGAAACAGTATTTTCTCTGCTGAACTATTGCAGGATGCTATTTGCTTTTACTGTGCTTTTTGTTTTACATTTTCTTAGATAACTTCTCCTGACTTAGATACTTTCTCCTGATGACTTCACAGTCATCTTGATTTCAATATTTAACACAATATTAAGTTTTTCTATAGCATATTGACTCTAGAAACAAACTTTCCTGCATGTGTCTGTAAACATGCATTTCCTTTTCTCAGAGGTAACTAAATTCAGACTTTAAAATAGTCTGTTAACTTTTAGGTTTTGTATTTCAGTTAGCTGTCTTTGGTATTTGTAAATGTTATTTAGAGTAGGTAGAATTAATTGACTACATTTTTTTCTTTCTTTTTTATTTTTTAAGTTATGAAAAAATGATAACACATTAACAGAAGATTTGGCAAATACAGAACAAAGTTACATACAGTTCCATGATATATTACAATTATTTTTTAAGTATGTAAATTGAGATTTTTAGTTGGAGTTTCTGTATGAAACTCTCAAAAGTTAATAGAATTAATTGACAGAAAAGTAGACAGAAAAGCACTTCTGACCCAACTCAACACAGAACCGGGGTCTCCCACATTGTAGGGAGTCTTTACCAGCTGAGCTGCCAGGGAAGCCCTATATTTATACAATTTTTACAGAATAGAAGATTGCAAATTCTATTCAAGTTCCCACAAAGTATAAACCAGGAGACACTGGAGCATATCCAGGGACATAAAACAAGGTGTAAAAATTTCATCATCTAAAAAGGTATTGAAATCAAAGAGTCTGTTCTCTTATTACTGTGGAATTATGTTAGAAATCAATATCAAAAGGTATTTGAGAATAATTCTCATATTTTCAAGTGCAATATGACATGTACCAAGAGAAATATTTGACTTAGCCACTGAAAGCCTCAATAGAGTTAAAAGATTGAAAAACGCAGAGGGGAATGGCAGAGAAGCAGCACTTAAATGAGAAATTAATATCAAAATGAGAAACTAGTATCAGAGATACTTTAAAGATCCATATATTTGGAAATTAAATGTCCACTTTTAAATTATGGGTGTATCTAAGAAGCTATAACAAGGAAAATTGGAAAAAGTTTGTAACTGCATAAAAACAAAAAGAATTTATTAGAATTTGTGCACACAGCTGAAGCTGCTCAGTGTATATCTTGAATAAGGTATGAAAACAAATAGTGGAGATTAGCGTAAAATTTTGTGAAATTTGAACAAAATCTGTACTTTAGTTAATAATAATACCGTATCACATTAATTTCCTGTTTTTCTTTTTTTTTTTTTTTTACAACATTGCTCAGTTACTTCAGTTGTGTTCCACTCTTGGTGACCCTGTGGACTGTGGCCCATCAGGCTGTTTGTCCATGGGATTCTGCAGGCAGGAATATGGAGTGAGTTGCCATTTCCTCTGCCATGGGGTCCTCCTGACCCAGGGATCAAACACGCCTCTGTCACAGCTCCTGCGTTACAGGCAGACTCTACCACTGAGCCACTGGGAAGCCTTTTTACAGTATAGTATTTCTTTATATTCTCAAAATTGAATCAGAAGTTTCAAGCCTCATTCAAATTTTCTTTAAATCAACAAGTTTTAAGCTTCCAAGACTTTTAGCAGTAATATTGGTGGAGTCATACAAGTAGAATCAAAATGTCATAACTTTTTTAGCTAGGCAAAAAGTTATGTTTTCATATATATATTTATTTATATATATAATATGTATTATATATATAAATATATACAAAAACTTTTTCTATGATCTTGATAAAGGCTTGAGAAAAAATAACAAGGAAAAAGAGATGGAGTGTTGGAGAACATAAACTAAGTGAGTTTGTGAGAGACCCCTGAGTAATGGGAAAACATAGCTCATTTAGTTATAAACTCATTTAGTTTATAAGAGAGCATTGAATATGAAATAGAAAAAGTGAAACAAGCTATACAAAAGCAAAAGATCATCATATAGTCCAGTTAGTTGTTTTTGAACATGCTGTTCCTTAGAATCACGTTTGGAACTTGGGAGAAAAACACACTACTGGGGCATTTGTACTTTTCAGAAAATCCCAAGATAATTCTAATGTGCATCTGGATTTTAAAAAGTGATTACAGGCTTTTCTATTAAATGGTTGTTTTAGTAATATAGAATATAGTAGTATAAATATAGCTGGAGTTTAGAATATAAAATCCTACTGTTTTCTATTTACTAATCATGATACAATGGTATTAAATGAATAATAGTTACATAATCACAGTAGCCATGAAATTAAAAGATGCTTACTCCTTGGAAGGAAAGTTATGACCAACCTGGATAGTATATTGAAGGGCAGAGATATTACTTTGCTGACAAAGGTCCGTCTAGTCAAGGCTATGATTTTTCCAGTGGTCATGTATGGATGTGAGAGTTGGACTGTGAAGAAAGCTGAGCGCTGAAGAATTGATGCCTTTGAACTGTGGTGTTGGAGAAGACTCTTGAGAGTCCCTTGGACTGCAAAGAGATCCAACCAGTCCATCCTAAAAGAGATCAGTCCTCGGTGTTCTTTGGAAGGACTGATGCTGAAGCTGAAACTCCAGTACTTTGGCCACCTCATGCGAAGAGTTGATTCATTGGAAAAGACTCTGATGCTGGGAGGGATTGGGGGCAGGAGGAGAAGGGGACGACCAAGGATGAGATGGCTGAATGGCATCACTGACTCGATGGACATGAGTTTGGGTGAACTCTGGGAGTTGGTGATGGACAGGGAGGCCTGGCTTGCTGTGATTCATAGGGTTGCAAAGAGTTGGACATGACTGAGCGACTGAACTGAACTGAACTGAATCACAGTAGTGGACTTCCCTGGTGGCTCAGACAGTAAGGAATCCCCCTGCAATGTGAAAGACTTGGGTTTGATCCCTGGGTTGGGAAGATTCCCTGGAGGAGGGTATGGCAACCCACTGGAGTGTTCTTACCTGGAGAATCCCCATGGACAGAGGAGCCTGGTGGGCTGCAGTCCGTGGCATCACAAACAGTCGGACATAACTGAGCAACTAAGGACACACACAGGAATCACGGTAGTAAAAGATGCTTATCAGTTTTCACAGTCACTAGCCAGACAAAAAATAAAAGATAGATTGCAATTTCAAGCTATAATGGGAATATAATTAACCTAAAAATATAAAATAAGTACATACAATTTGGGGGTAAGTAGAGTGAGGTGGTAAGTGGAAGTGTATAGATACACATGTTTTTATCCACCCAGTCAGTATATGTCTTGGTTGGTGCATTTAATCCATTTGCATTTATAGTAATTATTGATATGTATGATCCTATTAAAGGTGAGAGAAGGGGCCAACAGAAGATGAGATGGTTGGATGGCATCACTGATGTTATAGACATGAATTTGAGTAGGCTCCGGGAGTTGGTGATGGACAAGGAAGCCTGTCATGCTGCAGTCCATGGGGTAGTAGGACACGACCAGTGACTGAACTGATGATCTTATTACCATATTCTGAATTGTTCTAGGCCCCCCCCCCTTTTTTTTTTTTGTAAATCTCTTCCTTCTCTTGTGTTTCCTGCCTGGAGAAGTTCCTTTAGCATTTGTTGTAAAGCTGGTTTGATGGTGCTGAATTCTCTTAATTTTTGCTTGTCTGTAAAGCTTTTGATTTCTCTGTCAAATCTGAATGAGATTCTTTCTGGATAGAGTATTCTTGCTTGTAGCTTCTTCTCTTTCATTACTTTAAATATATCACGCCATTCCCTACTTCTTGTAGCGTTTCTGTTGAGAAATCAGCTTATAACCTTGTGGGAGTTCCTGTGTATGTTATTTATTGTTTTTCCCTTGTTGCTTTTAGTAAATTGTCTTTATGTTTTGTCAGTTTGGTTACTATGTGTCTTGATGTGTTTCACTGTGGGTTTATCCTGCTTGGGACTCTCTGTGTTTCTTGGACTCAGTTGACTATTTCCTTTCCCATATTAAGGAAGTTTTCAGCTATTATCACTTCAAAATTTTCTGGAGTCCTTCCCCTCTCTCTTCTTCTGGTACTCCTATAATGTGAATGTTGGTGTGATTAGTGTTGTTCCAGAGGTTCTCTGAGGCCGTCTTCATTTTTTTTCACTCTTTTTTCTATAGTCTGTTTTGTGGCATTGATTTCCACCATTCTGTCTTCCAGATCACTTAGCTGTTCTTCTGCCTCAGTTATTCAGCTATTTATTCCTTCTAGTATGTGTTCATCTGTTTGTTCTTTAGTTCTTCTAGGTGTTTGGTAAACATTTCTTACATCTTCTCCTTTCCATTTCTGAGATCCTGGATCATCTTCAATATCATTATTCTGAATTCTTTTCCTGGAAGGTTGCTATCTACACTTCATTTAGTTGTTTACCTGGAGTTTTATCTTGTCCTTTTATCTGAGACTTAATCTTCTGCTTTTTCTTTTTTATTAACTATATGTGATGTGGTTTTCATTCTGGAGGTTGCAGGACTGTAGTTCTTCTTGATTCTTTTGTCTGCATTCTGGTGGATGAGGCTAAGAGGTTTGTGTAAGCTTCCTAATGGGACGGACTGGTGGTGGGAAAAACTGGGTCTTGCTCAGGTAGGCAGGGCTATGTTCAGAAAAACTTTAATCCAATTGTCTGTGTTCCCTCTCTATTAGTTGTTTGACCTAAGGCAATCCAGCCCTGGAGTGTACAGGCTCTATGGTAGGGTTAATGGTGGCCTTAGAGCTCTGTAGCTAAGACGATAAAGTGTCTTCCTACAATGCGGGAGACCTGGGTTTGATCCCTGGGTCAGGAAGATCCCCTGGAGAAAGAAATGGCAACCCACTCCAGTATTCCTGCTGGAAAATCCCATGGAATGAGGAGCCTGGTAGGCTACAGTCCATGGGGTCACAAAGAGTCTGATACGACTGAGCAACTTCACTTTCACTTTTCAAGAGAGCCCCTGTCCCTGTGGCAAACCATGGCTAACCCATGCCTCCACCAGAGGCTCTCCAACACTAGCAGGTAGGTTTGGTTTAGTCTTGTGTGAAGTCACTGCTCCTTTCCCCTGTGTCCTGGTACATGCAAGATTTTGTTTGTGCTTTCTAAGAGTGGAATCTGTTTCCCCCAGCTCTGTGAAAGCCCTATAATCAAACCCTCTTCCCTTCAAAGTCAGATTCCCTGCAAGTTCCCAGTCCCTTTGCTGGACCCCCAGACTGGGAAGTCTGACATGGGGCTCAGAACCTTCACAACAGAGGGAGAACTTCTTTGGTCTACTGTTTTCCAGTTTGTGGGTTGCCCAGTGGTATAAGATTTGATTTTATCATGATTGCACCCCACCTACCATCTCATTGTGACTTCTCCTTTGTCTTTGGACATCTTTTTTTTCGATGGGTTCCAGAGTCCTGTTGATAGCTAATCAACAGCTAGTTGCAATTTTGGTCTTGACTTTACATAGCTTTGAAATTCTTTTTCTTAGGATAATTCTTAAAATTTCTTTAACTGGGATGTTGATTGTCATGGTATGCAAAGTGAAAGAATAATGTGAAATGTCACATAATGTCACATAAGTTGACAATAAGAATTAGAAAGTAATTGTAATTCTACCACTATTCTTCTTTTGGTGAGTTTATGTCAACATTTCCTCATGTGAATCCCAGTTCACATACAGCTAAATCTGAGTTGTGAAATTTGCTATAATTTTGGGAGAGGTAAAAATCCCTAAAATGCATATTGTGTTTTGGCAGCCTTTAAAAGTGAATAAGAGAAAGACTTCAAATTGCTAATTCATTTTTTTGCAAATAAGTCACTCTGAATATTGGCAGTATCACATATTCCAGTATCCCATTATTGTTGGAAAAAGTTTGACTTTGTTTTCATAATGCAGTAAATAATAGATAGTTTTAACTACATTTTTCTCCCATGACATTACTAGACATTACCAACAATTCATTCTCAAATAAAGCAGTTAAAATATCTTCAAATATATAAAGTGTATGTGCTAGGGCTTAGCAGGACGAAATGACTATGTTAGCTTCTCTTATCATATAATGGAAAACAGTCAATTGGGAATCAGAAAGCTTGGGTTTTAGCTTTTCCTCTAATATAAACTACAAAAAAGGACTTTGGACAAGTCATTGACAGTTTCTAAGTCTATGTCCTTGTCTTTAAAATGAGGAGCCAAACAAGGTGATTACTGGGATTCACTCAAATTTTGAAATTTCATGATTTTGCTTTTGTTCAATAATATACTTTTACTATATTATTGCAATACTGATATCTTTCCAAGGCAGTACTATAAGCTAGGAGTTTAAATCCTTCCTGTTAAGTTTAAACCATTCCCCCAACGGCTGGAGTGGGGCTTATTTTTTCCTGTGCACAGGTCATAGTCTGTTCTTATTCAGCTTTTAGATATTTATAGATGGGGAAACAGTAGAAACAGTGTCAGACTTTATTTTTTTGGGCTCCAAAATCACTGCAGATGGTGACTGCAGCCATGAAATTAAAAGACGCTTACTCCTTGGAAGAAAAGTTATGACCAACCTAGATAGTATATTCAAAAGCAGAGACATTACTTTGCCAACAAAGGTCCGTCTAGTCAAGGCTATGGTTTTTCCAGTAGTCATGTGTGGATGTGAGAGTTGGACTGTGAAGAAGGCTGAGTGCCGAAGAATTGATGCTTTTGAACTGTGGTGTTGGAGAAAACTCTTGATCCAACCAGTCCATTCTGAAGGAGATCAACCCTGGGATTTCTTTGGAAGGAATGATGCTGAAGCTGAAGCTCCAGTACTTTGGCCACCTCATGCAAAGAGTTGACTCATTGGAAAAGACCCTGATGCTGGGAGGGATTGGGGGCAGGAGGATTAGGGACGACCAAGGATGAGATGGCTGGATGGCATCACGGACTCAGTGGATGTGAGTCTGAGTGAACTCCGGGAGTTAGTGATGGACAGGGAGGCCTGGCATGCTGCGATTCATGGGGTCGCAAAGAGTCGGACACGACTGAGAGACTGAACTGAACTGAACTGAACTGAACCAGGGTATTTGACACATATAAATGATTTTATTATAAAGGTGAAAGTTCTCATGCATTAGAGAAAAAATAAATTTCTTGCTTTCTCACTGCAGTCTTACTGTGAATCATTCCTGAACTGTCATTCTCGCTGGCTAGCCCTAATTCTGCTTTGTTAAATTTGTGTGAGATCAGACTGGCCTGGTAGTAAATGTTGCCGGTACAGAGTTTCATAGCCTCTGTATACTTAAGCACCACACTAGTCTTTTTACTTCTTTTAAGGTGTAGAAGCTGCATGCCAATATTTTCTAAATGAAATTTCAGGTTGCAATGATCTGCTTTGGAATTTGAAACATTTTTTTGGACTCCCCTACCCATATGTCTCACTGGCATGCCCTTGTGAACCAAATGCACACACGCTAGCAAGTAAAGATACCCACACACAGACACTATTGTGTACATCTACCCGTATGTGTGTGTACACACACACGTATGCATGTTGCTTGATTTTGGACCCTGCACTTATAATGGGGAGAATTCATTTCTCCTGGTTGTTACTTCCATTTCCATTCTAGAGAACTTTGACTTTCGGAAGTGACTTTACATCTAACAGAGAGTGGCTGTTATGGGCACCTCAGGGACAATGAACTTAAGCAGAAGAATGAAGGTAATTTTTATTGGATTAAAGATTAGTCTTTAAATTCCTTAGGGGACTGAACCAAATCTAATGTTTTTCTGTTATGTTTCCAAACCTAATGTTTTCCTGACTCTTTTTATATTGTAGTTTTGTATCTTCTGGAGAGGAGAGGGAAAAAAAGCTTTAGCAAATCAGCTCTTTCATTCAGAAATGGAATTTGGAGGGGTCTGTTTTAGCTAGGCTTTTTGACAATGTCTGATTTAATGTTTTTGCTGATGATGCAAGTGGCTTCACAAATGTGAAAATCTGGGTGATGGAGGGTGTTGTTGAGGGGGAAACAGAATGCAGTTGTTTAAATAGTCCTGGGCCAATAAGCATTTGGTGGGTGGAGTTACTGTTGTATGCATTACAGAGAAAGATAATTCTGAATGAAGACTTTAAACATCACACATGCTGGCTGGGCTCTGGTTCTGTGCTTTGTGCAAACAAAAATGAGTGACTCAGTGACTAGGTTTTGCTTACTATCCATTAGTGGATGCAGCATGTTTGAAAAGATTTCTTTTTAAAAAAAAATGCATGTAAAGGATTTATCAGAAGCCCTCATGAATATTTCATGAGTTGATATATTGAGCTGAATGAATTCAGCGAGTGTCAGTGTGTAGCTTGCAGACAAACCTCATCCACAAGGAGCTACTGACATAGGAAGCACTTTGGCGCATTTTCAGAGGCAAAGCCAGGCTGATAAAGCTCCTTGTGACAGGCTGACTTGCCATTCTTCGATTATGCTGCTCCTGCTCTAAGCAGCTCCTACTTTGGAGCCACAGCTTCCTAAATTAAACTGGGAACAGTTTGCAGACTTACCAGCCTCCTAACCTGCAGCTGTGTCTCTGCTATGTTTGAGAATTTTGTTTTGGATGGTGAAAGCCAGCACTCCATATAAGACATGACAGCAAAAGATTCTTCAAAAGAACTTACTGCTTCTGAATCTGAGGTTTGCATAAAGACTTTCAAGGAGCAAATGCACTTAGAACTTGAGCTTCCGAGACTACCGGCAAACAGACCTACATCTCCTAAAATTTCTCCACGCAGTTCGCCAAGGAACTCACCATGCTTTTTCAGAAAGTTGCTGGTGAATAAAAGCATTCGGCAGCGTCGTCGCTTCACTGTGGCTCATACATGGTAAGAAGGGATTTGGTGGTGTTTGGAGTGCTTTTGACTAGCAACAGTGATTTAGAAATGTAGCAAATGGAATATTTGAATTTTGTTCATAATACAGACCTTAAGTGTGAGGTGAGTGGAGAGCAGGTCAGCTGAAGAATACATAGTGCTCTGTGTGTTCATGTCACTGTGCCTGGCTGTTTCCAGATGAAAAAAGGCTCTCACTGGAGAGAGTCTTTAAAATTACTGCTTATAAAAAACACCTAGCTAATTCTAGGGCAACTGAGTATTGAAGGAGTTTTAAAATTCAGTTTTTAATCTCTGTGGAAGTGATTGGTGACTTTTTTAGTGTGCATTTTTCTGTTGATGTTGATGAGTTTTTCTGATAGTATATTTTTGGTACAAGAATAAATGATTCAATCTTGGATTTGTTTCTTAAGACAATGTATAAAGTCAAACTTAATTTATGGCATTTCCATATTGTAGTATGTCAACTAGTGATTTTGATTTATTGCCTCTGTATTTACACTCGTCAAGGTAAGGGAAAACTAAGTCCCACTTCTGAAATTATGTGATTAATTAATATATGATTCAAATTGCTATTATCTTTGAGATTCTTACTGTAAAAAAAGTGACTTAAAATTTATACATAGTAATAAATAAACTCCCAATTTACTTGGGAATGCCAAGTAAATAAATCCAAGAGCCCTCTATAAAAACTGTACTGAACCTTTAATATATATAATATGTTATATACAACAGAGTAGTTTCCTTAAACCAGTATAATAACAAAACACAAAGGAAAGCACAAAAGAAATTGAACTTTAATTGCAAAAGCTAGGCTTTTTCAGACTTCTTTAAATATTATATTTTCTTTCAGATTAAAATACCCTTCAAAATTGGGTACCTATTATTATTTAATAGGGACCTTAGCAGTGAAGGGAGCTATTACCTCTTAAGGATAATTCTAACACACTGATTTTGACTGCATCTCAGATTGCCAACCAACATTATAAACTGAGGAGATCCTGTTTTTGAAAATTATGATTTACTTGAATTCTGTTTTTTACTCATCTGAAGTGTTTGTCTGCCTGATCTACTGCACAGTATATTGGCAAATTCAAGTTACCCCTAGAAATATGTAGCTTGCCTTTGATAGACACCACATGTTAAGGCCAGTATTCATGCTTTACTTAGCTAAAAATGATATGGTTATTTTTGTTTTCTGACAATGAAATGTTGTTCACTTAATTGCTTTATTGGCAAACTTTTTTTAAATCACCTTTTTGATGAATTAAATCTTATTATTCAATTATAATCTCATACTTGTAGAGTACATGTGATTAATTTCTCAAAACTGACCAATGGTAGCATTTGTACAAAGAGAAGATGTATATGTAAGGATGTACTGCTTTGAAGAAGTCCTCTCTCATGATTTACCCCACCCCTAAAGTGTGTGTATTTTCATATAGTTTGCTAAGTAGTATGACTGAATAGGAGAAAGGTATATAGTTATATTGATAATTAATTCTCATAAAAGGAATAAAGGTGAAAAACTTACAATTAATTGATTCATTTTTACTAATTGGTTAATATTAAACCATTATTTTGACTAGACAGACATTTAATTTTAACTAACTGATTCTCAGATCATGGTGAATCTTCGTAAAACCTTGGTAATATTTCTTTATTATAGAGTTCCTGAATATAATAACATGACCTTTCTTTTACTCAGAATAGATTTTTGATGCAGTAGGAAGGTAGAGCTTTATTTTATTTTTTTTTTTAGCTTCTTAGACATTTCCTTTTATTTTTTTTATTTTTTCAAAAGAACCCAAAGTTTAAAATGACTAAAGAGCCAGTTTAACTCTTGCATTATACAAATTTTGTTGCAGCAAATTATAAAAAGAACAATTAAGTGGTATTTGAGATAACTTATGCTATTAAAGTGATCTTCTTCTAGCTGAGTTAAAACAAAAATTTCCACAAATTGCCAAAAATAATAAAAAAAAAGCCCACATGACTTTGATATGATGTATCATAAGTTTAAAGAATCCATTAATCATCAAACTTAAAAAATAACTTTAGTTTGACAATGATTCATTTTCATCCATTTTTACCTCCCAGCTCACACACTCTTCTTGTATTTCTTAGTAAAGGTATATCATTGTTTCTTTTAACTTCTGATTAAGTCTCTATTTATGTTTATTTTTTTCTCAGTGCATATTTAATATTTTTCAAAATTTTTTTTCATGGAGCATGCAATGAAATTTTCTTTTCGCAAAATACAAACACATGTATTTGAATGACTTTTTCACTAACCTTAAAAATTATATACTCCTTTTTAAAAAGCATCAGATGTAATTTACATGAGGAAATAAGAGCATAAGTACTTTATTTTTGCCTCTTTGTCATGATGAAATGTAACCATTCTTTTCATGATCAACAATTAGTATTTTACAAACCATGCATTTAAGTTAGAAATTCCAAGATATGCACTTAGAAGTCTCTAAAAACATGTTATTACTTTACAGTTGACAGTAGACGTCTTTTAAAAAGACTGGATTGTTTTGATCCCAGCATTGAAATTAAAGTAATTTCATGATGAGCTAAACAATGCAGAGGATACAGTTTATATCTAAACCCACTGAACAGTTTTTTTTATCTTCAGTTATTTGTAGATTTCATAATTTTTTCAGATGAATGTATAGTTCTGATTTTGAAAACCCAAGTTATAAAGTGTGAGTTAGTGGCAGAAGATTTAAGAAACACTTGTGAAACACTGACTCTGTGATTCTTTTTAAAATACCTGAACAAAGATAAATATTCAGTGTTTTATCACTAATTAGAGTATTGACGCAGTCCTAAATCTGGAAGGAATCTGGGTGATTTATCTAGTTGCTTTCTTTTACTCTTGGGCAGGACCACAGTTACTCCATCTTTGACATATGGTAATCTAGCCTATTTTTAAGATTGCAAAAAAAGTTCTAGAACCTCAGTACACTGACTTACTACTTAATAGTCCTGGTATTGAAAATTATATTGGTCTTCAATGGATATTAAGAAAAAACTTATAAGTACTTGCATGAAAATGAAGATCATTATTAACCAGTCCTAGGATTTTTTTTTCTCTCAACATATATAATTGAACTCTGCTGTGAGCAACAAAAGAAAAAAATGCTGATTCAATCCATGTGGATTGCAACATTTCCTATATTTTCAGTTCTTTACTAAGATATTCACACGTATTATCTCATTTAAGTTTTATTAGGAGAATAGGAATACTCTAATATTACATGCTGCATTTATAAAAATGTTCTGAATTGCTTTAGTTTCTTCCAAGTATTTCTATTCCCTTAATTATTATTTGACTGTGTACCATTATCCCAAGTTTCTAAATTCTCCTTTTAATTTTGAAACCCAAAAGTGGACACTCAAATCCATGATAGTTGATATAAGACAATATAGATTTTTAAAAAAATGTGTCCTACACTGCGAAGCATCAATGGAGTGTCAAGCACTGGTGAACAGGAAGGGAAAATTTATCCCTAACCCCAAATCAGGGGTGAAAACTCCTGAGACCTAACGTTATCCTCCTTGTCTTATGTGGTCTGCTTTTTTTATTATTTTTTTTTTTTTCAAATTTGAACTTTTTATTTTGTATCAGGATATAACAATTAACAATGTTGTGTGGCCTGCTTGTTCTAGGCTTACACTTGCCACCTGTAGCTTTGTCAACCTTCTCTCCTCAGCTCATGTTCCAACCTCAGTTATCAGTTCTCCTACATCATCAGCAGCGTGATGCTCTCTGATGGAAGCTAACTGGTGATGGTCCTGAATACATTTCAGGCCTAACACACTGCTCTCGAAGAGCGTGTGCATTGGTGAACACCACCACTCTGTCTGTCTGTTCATGCTTGCACATGGGATATGCTTCACAGAGGACAGTATACTTTCAGAGTTAGTATTAGAAAGAAGATCTGTTTTTTGTTTTTTCCAATTCCCCATTTAGTTCTACCTAGACCTTGGAAATATTTCCTTATTTTTATTGAAGGTTCATGAAATGTGAAATTTTGTGATTAGTATTTGACCACAAAAGTATGAAAAGACATAGTTCATACTCTAAAGGAACTTACTTACACCTGACAAGACAAAGCTAGAATAACTGGAGAAGAGTAAAAAGAAAATGTTTAATAGTATATGGTTAACCTTTCTCTAAAGCTTTGGGCACATTTACTGCCTTATACAATTTAGTCCTAGTTTGTGAGCTAAATCTAAATCTGTGCCTTGGGTTATTTCTTATATTTCCTGAATTATTTCCTAGCAGTATGGAAAATTTTTGAAAAATATCTGTGTCTTTAAGAACTTACTGATTGAACATTTGATTGAACAGAACATTTGTTGAGAGCCTACCATGCTCTGGGTGCTACTCTGGGGGAAAGAGTCCTCACCTTCAGAGAGTGCTCGTGCCCCATGGAAGACAAATGTAGGCATTAAGAATTAACCAAGGGTATGTGTATAATGCTAATGAAGAATGACGCACAACTTGTAAGAACAAAGAAGAGATAAATACTGCTAGAGAGTGAGTAAGTGTGTTAGGGAAGGTTTGGAGAGGAGATGACATTTGTGTGGGGTCTTGAAGATGATTAGGAGTTTTTCAGAAGAGTGGGCAGGAAGGGCAATTTTTTTTGGCCAAAGTGACAATAATAAAATTCTATCAACAAATAACAATAATAATAACTCACATTTATTTTGTACTTAGAATGCATCTGACATTATTTTAAATTATTTGCTTATTTTTGTGCCATGATGTATGGCAAAAACCATCGCAATATTACAAAGTAATTATCCACCCATTAAAATAAGTAAATAAAACAAGCAAAAATGTCCAGGTTATGTATTGATATTTCCATTTTATTGGAAAGGGAATGAAGCATGAGGAGGACTAGTAATTTGCCCAAGAATACACAGCAAGTAAGAGGCTGAGTTGGGATTTAACTCAGAGGGTGGTGGAAAGTGAGTAAAGTTCATTGGAGTTATAGCCTTAGGTGCAATGTGGGAGAGATAGGAAGTCACACTCTTCCTGGAGATTGGAGTCACACTCTAGGGCTTCCAGTATCGTGAACAAGACTTGGGGATTTATCCCATCATCAGCAGAGAGCCACTGCAAGGCTATGAGAAGGGGGTTGCCTTAAATAGCTTTTACTTTGAAAAGGTCTTTGCAGGCATTGTGGAGAATGGACTGGAAGGTGAGAGGATTTAGAAGAAATGGGGAAAAGGGAGAATGTTCATTTGAGAGATAATGACTTCTAATTATTGTGTATGTTCTATAGCATCAAAACTATGCTTATCACATTCTTTATGACTTAACAAATTATGGTTTATGGAAACTGGGAGGAAAAGTATGTAAATTCCGTATGTCTTGCATGTGTCACCTCCAGCATGGTGCTATGCATAGTTCTGGTTAATTCACTACTTCCAAATGCATCAAAGAATCTTAGCAAAGGTGCTAGGGAGGATGAGTGCATCCAGGGAAAACCGATGAGCTCAGTCCGAATTTATTAGAGGTGCTTTTTGTTGTGTTTGTGTATAATCCTGGTGAGTTTTTTATAGAAATTATCTATGTCTGCAAACTGATCTCAATGCCAGTGGAAATCTATGCCTATAGCCCTATTCTATTGCTTAATCAGGGCAACTGTTTTCTTATTAATGGAAGTCTGTAAATGGTGTTTTTCTGGACTTTTAGTGTGTGCAACTCTTCAATATATTGGATTTTAAAAATACTTCCTGGAAAAAGGGCTTTGAAAGCAGTGATGACAAACCCCCCTGCAGGGAGACACACTGGAAGGTGACCCGGCGGGCATGCCAACTGCCCAGCTGCTCAAGTTTAAGTTCTTTTGTGAAATTCCACTTGCTTTCGTTTCCCATTCTTCCTTCTTTTTTGACTCCCAGTTTTTAATCCTGGATGTTTATTGTGTTTCCTTCTGTCGCATCACTGTCAAGATACCTCCAACATTATCCTTGAGGTATTTAAATGATTCCCAGAAAAGTATCTAAAATGCTTGCCATGGTTCACAAGGCCCTGCATTTTCTGGCTCCAGAATACCTGTGACCTCATCTCCTATTCCCCAGCCATGTTGGGCTCTTTTCTGTTCTTCAACAAACCTTGTATGTTTCTACTTCCGGGCGTTTGTTTGATGTTGCTTCTGCCTGGAAGTCTAGTTGCTTAGATGTTGACGTGGTTCACGATCTCACTTTCATCCAGGCTTCTCCTCAAACCTCACTTGGTAGAGAGGCTTCTGCTGACCCCTTCATCTAAAAAAAGCACTGTTTGCTTTCTTGTCCCTTGTTTTGCTTTCTTTATCTTCTTGGGTGTTATTACCTGGAAATATGTTGCTAGAAAAGACACACTTGTTTGTATGTTGTTTTTCTCTTCTATTGTCTACCAGTCTAGCAAAATTGCATGAGAGCAGGGATTCTGTCTTGTTTACTATATCCTAGGCACCTGAAGAAAGGTTGGCGCTTGGTATATATTTGATGAAAAAATAAAAGAAAAAATGAATATAGTTCCTATGTCCTATTTGTTTTATTCTTCTAGCACTTTCCCTTTAGCTTGTTATGAAGGAGGAGAAAAGGAAACTTAGTTGATACTCTATAAGCACCCTTACTTCATCCATCTCTTCATATTGTATTCCCTTTTTGCTGGTAGGGCTACTCTAACTTGCTTTCTGTTTTGTATTCTGTGATATTGTAGGTACAAGTTTAATCACAATATCTCACTAGAGGCTAAGTGTTTTACATGGTAACCTATTTAATTAAGCTACTGTGTACATATCACACTACCTACCCTGTAGTGCTGTAAATATCTGTCTGTAGCACTGTACAATTATTATTTGGTTATTCTTCATGCGTCAAACAGCACATCAAATAGTTGGTGTTTCAGCTTAGGAAAGCTCTACATATCTCTTATTAACTCTCTGAATGGAAGCATCATAGAGACAAACCTATTTGTTATTTGGCCTTTAAAATATCTGCATATTATTTGTTAGAATGCTTAATTATTGATCATTTTCTACTAATGCAGCATCTAAAAAAAATTAAGCTTTCTGAGCTTTCGATAGAATTTTCCCAGGGAACTTGGAAGGAGAACCTATTGCTTGCAGAGTAAGGAAGTTGTGAATTAATAACCATTGTATTCTAGAAAAGACATCCTCAGGAGCAAAAATTTTCACTTGGTTTTGTTTCATTTTTTCTGAACTGAGAGTTTGGGACCTCTGTCACTCCTAGTAATTTGTTTGACAGAGATATGTTTGAATCCCACTGTGTACTTTAAGTTAAGAAAAATAGAAGTAGTTTGTTGACCTTCTCAAATTGCTTGAAGTTCTTCTTGCTGGAACTTAGACGTTTTGTCTTATAGGGAGAATACGAATGACTGCTTCTCTCGACCTTTTGTGGAAAAGAACACGTCACTAGGCATGCTCTCCTGACAGACAGCTTATCCTCTCCTTCACCCTATATCCTCACAATGTCAACTTCAGCAAATAATGCAGATTGTAAATAAAGGGAGAGGGGGTAATATGGCTTTCAGAAAAACTTTCAAACTATATTTTCTGAAGCGTTAGCAACAGTGTTCTAGGACCCATTTTAGGAATTCCTTGAAAAATAAGAAAGTGATGATCTTTTTGCTGGTCCTGGGTCCAAACAAAGAACATGGATGAACCTGGGAAAATTTCGGGAAATTTGGGGGAGCACAGATTCCATAATCTCAAAGTGTCTGAAAAACCATTAATGTAAGAGATAAAGGAGTAGATAAAAAATTTCTGGGTAGCTGTGCTCGATAGAGTCATATAAATTTTCAGACATTAAAATTATATACATCTAAGATGTCCAGGAATGGCAGCAGAATAAATGAGGAGGGTGGACATATTTTTGGGTCAAGGAGAGGTTACTGGTAGTGAGGGTTTAAAATTTCAAGAAGTTGAAAGAATAGTAGTAGGATAATGAAACCTTCTACTTCGATTTACTGATTGTTAATGGTTTTTCACGTTTACTCTATCTCTGTACCTCTCACCATATTTAAATGCTTACATATGCTTTCTTTAGTTTCAAAGGAGTGCACTTGGATGGAAAGCATTAGTTTTGGATTTAAAAAAGGACCTCATTTTAAAGTGTAATTATTTCCATTTCATTAGCATGTTCTCATATCATAATTTGAATTTAATTCTTAATAATTGACTAATATCCTGACAAGTTATAAAAAGTTTGTGGCCCATTTTAAAAAGTAAACTATTGAAGCAGTGATAGTGAAGGGTTGTTGTTCAGTTGCTCAGTCATGTCCGACTCTTTGCAACCCCGTGGACTGCAGCATGCCAGACTTCCATACCCTTCACTGGCTCCTGGAATTTGCTCAGATTTATGTCCACTGAGTTGGTGATGCTATTTAGCCATCTCATCCTCTCCTTCCCCCTTCTCCTTTTGCCTTCAATCTTCCCCAGCATCCAGACTTTTTCAGAGTCAGCTCTTTGCATCAGGTGGCCAAAGTATTGGAACTTCAGCTTCAGTTCAGTTCAGTTCAGTCGCTCAATCATGTCTGACTCTTTGTGACCCCATGAACCACAGCACTCCAGGCCTCCCTGTCCATCACCAACTCCCGAAGTCTACCAAAACCCATGTCCATTGAGTCAGTGATGTCATCCAACCATCTCATCCTCTGTCATCCCCTTCTCCTCTACCCTCAATCTTTCCCAGCATCAGGGGCTTTTCAAATGAGTCAGCTCTTCGCATGAGGTGGCCAAAGTATTGGAGTTTCAGCTTCAACATCAGTCCCTCCAGTGAACACCCAGGACTGATCTCCTTCCTTCCAATAAATATTTAGGATTGATTTCCTTTAAGATTGACTAGTTTGATCTCCTTGCAGTCCAAAGGACTCTCAAGAGCCTTTTCCAGCACAATTTGAAAGCATCAATTTATTGGCCCCCAGACTTCTTTATCGTCCAACTCTCACATACATACATGACTACTGGAAAAACCATAGCTTTGATTACATGTACCTTTGTTGGCAAAGTGATGCCTCTGCTTTTTAATATGCTGTCTAGATTTGTCTTAGCGTTTATTCCAAGGAATAAGCATCTTCTAATTTCATGGCTGCAGTCACAGTCTGCAGTGATTTTGGAGATCAAGAAAAGGAAATCTGTCACTGCTTCCACTTTTCCCTATCTATTTGTGTGAAGTAATGAGACCAGATGCCGTGATCTTAGTTTTTTGAATGTTGAATTTTAAGCCAGCTTTTTTTTCACTCTCCTCTTTCACCCTCATGAAGAGGCTCTTTAGTTCCTCATCACTTTTTGCCATTAGAGTGGTATCATCTGCATATCTGAGGTTGTTGATATTTTTCCCTGCAGTCTTGATTCTAGCTTGTGATTCATCCAGCCTGGCATTTTGCGTGATGTACTCCGAATATAAGTGAAATAAGCAGGCTGACAGTATATAGTCTTGACATACTCCTTTCCCAATTTGGAACCAATCCGTTGTTCCATGTACTTGATTCATGGACCTAGCGTTCCAGGTTCCTATGCAATATTGTTCTTTACCTCATTGGACTTTACTTTCACCACCAGACACATCCAAAACTGAGAGTCGTTTCTGCTTTGGCCCAGCTGCTTCATTCTTTCTAGAGCTATTAGTAATTGCCATCAGCTCTTCACCAGTAGCATACTGGACACCTACTGACCTGGGCGGGGGCTTATTCTGGTTCATATATTTTTGCCTTTGCATACTGTTCATGGGCTTCTCGTGGCAAGAATACTGGAGTGGTTTGCCATTCACTCCTTCAGTGGACAAATTTTTTTTCAGAACTCTCCAGTCATGGGTGGACCTGCATGGCATGGCTCATACTTTCAAGCCCCTTTGCAATGACAAGGCTGGGATACATGAAGGATTAGAGATAGCTATAATATTAATAGTTTATAAGTAATCTTGTTGACAAATTGTTGGTTTTAGGTACTTGAAACTACTTCTAAGAGGATGGGTGTTGGTAGCATTTATTTTTTCTTCCCTCCAAAAGAGATGTCACTTCTTTCTATAAAACTATAAGACATAACATTAATATGGAAAACTGTATTTCTTAATATAGTACAGATGAACTTCTATCATTATATTTTTGATGTTATCTTCAATTTTATTTTTACTGTTGATCTTTTTTTTAATGTTATATTATTTGGAGTCAAGTAAGTTAGCTGACTCATTTGAAAAGACTCTTATGCTGGGAAAGATTGAGGACAGGAGGAGAAGACAGAGGACGAGATGGTTGGATGCCATCACTGACTCGATGGACATGGGTTTGGGTGAACTCTGGGAGTTGGTGATGGACAGGGAGGCCTGGTGTGCTGCAGTTCATGGGGTCACAAAGAGTCAGACACGACTGAGCGACTGAACTGAACTGAAGTTAGGTTTGGTTTTAATATTTTGTCTTGAATTGCTATAGAAATTTTAGACCAGTTAATTCTCTGTCTTGCACCTCAGTTCCTTCATTTGTAAAGTGGAGAAAATAGCCTCATATTTAAATATTTTCAAATGTTAATTTAATTTAAGCATGTATTTGTTAACTCTCCTGCTATCTATCTACCTATCTATGCATCCCATTATCTATCTACTCCTAAGATATTGTATGAGAGTACTTAGTGGAATACTTTATGCATTATAAGTCACATAATAGATACTACTGTTTAACTATCGTACTAAATCTCTAAACACACACAAACATTCACATTATTGTAGCCTTGGTTGGTAAAGCGGAAATTATCTTTTATTATCTGAAAAGCATAGCTGGGTATTAAATATGCTAGTTTGGAAGAGTCAAAGTGCACTTGCATTTGTAAAAATATAATTTTATAATATTCACAATGTGACCATTACTGAGGAAACAAAATATAATTCATTTATTTTCATGTGATAATCACATTCTAATGAACCAAGCTCAATTGTATTGAAACGCATATCAGAAGATCTAGTGCGAATAGCTTACATCCCTAATAAGAAACTTTATAGCCTTGTTTGGCTGCTATCAGCAACATATTTTTAAAAGCCATATGCAAAAGAGATAGGAACAGAAGCACTTTGATGTAATTCCATCCACTTGCACCAATAAGCTTGAGAGCAAAAAGAAAAAAAAAGCATGAGAAGTTGCCTTGTCTATTTCAGGATCCTACATATAAAAAGCCAATATAGGATTCAGTGAACAAATGCCTTGGAAAAATTCCAGTGTCATCAAAAACTCATTTTTCTCAAAATCTCTCCTTGCTACTCTTCATATTTATGCACAAATTAATAAGTACAGACTGTTTGTCACAGCACAGAGAATCTGAGAGTGCTTTTGTGGCTTATTTGGGCCACAGTTACCTCAGCAGTCAGTTTATACAGGAAGCCTCTTTTTCACCATCAGAACTATTTAGGCCTCCTGAAGGGAGGTCTAGGAAGGTAGGACAAAAAAACTCAAGGATCCAAGTCTCTCTCGCTTGATGATGTCTTAACTGCCCAAGACTTCCTCCTGAGATGTTACCATTGAAATTCACACATGGGTTTTAACTTGCTGGGGATAATCATGGCCTTTGTCCTTAACTGTCATCCTGCTCAGCCAGGACTGAGCTCACCCAGAAAATATGGTTGTGTCTCTAACATGCTCATATTTACCAAACCAGCATGAATCTTAGGAGGCTGGGTGGTGCAAAGAGCACAACATTTGAATCCCAGCTCCACCTTTGACCAGATACTAGGTTTTAAGCAAACCATTTAACCTTATTCCACTTTCTGCTTCTGCAAAATTAGAAAAAGACTACTTGTGTCTCATTGGTCTCTATGAAGACTGAAAGAAGTAATGTGTGTTCTTGGCATAGTCCTTGGCCAATGAGAGGTAATCAGCAGACTTCATTCACTAATGTATCCAGAGCTTATGATTTCACATAAAAATGATAATATATGTATAGTAATATAAACTAAATATTTGTATGCTGCTGCTGCTACTAAGTCACGTCAGTCGTGTCCAACTCTGTGCGACCCCATAGACAGCAGCCCACCAGGCTCCTGTCCCTGGGATTCTCCAGGCAAAAATACTGGAGTGGGTTGCCATTTCCTTCTCTAAAGCATGAAAGGGAAAAGTGAAAGTGAAGTCACTCAGTCATGTCCGACTCTTCGCGACCCCATGGACTATAGCCTACCAGGCTCCTCTGTCCATGGGATTTCCCAGGCAAGAGTACTGGAGTGGGTTGCCATTGCCTTCTCCGAAATATTTGTATAGTATGGTTTAATTAAATAAGTTTTTATTAAGCAATGCTGTACATATTAAATACATTCTTTTTAGACCACTTAGATATTACTTAGTTTCACAGGATAGTATGTTATCTTAAAGCCCAAATTAAGTGTTCTTACAACAGTAAAATAAAATTTAAAAAGAAAAATAAATCACTATGCATTATGGGGTTTAATCACTCTCATTTTTCATAGAGACAACTGCAAATGACTTTGGCCATAAAATGCTGTTTATTTTTTAAAATTCTTGTTATCTTCCTGAATTTGGTGCTTGTCTCCATTAATGAAACTAGATGCCAATGAAACACTTTTTCTCTAAGTGATTTTAAATCAATTACTATTAAAAATATAGTGTTATTTTCAAAGTCCCAGAATGTGCCTGCAGTTGTTTTCCCTAGTCAGTAGACTCTAACCTCCTAGTGATTTGTTTACATAAGAAAGTTTATTCACAAGAGGCAATGAGAAAAGAGCTTAAGACCTAGAGTCCTAGACTCTAGACATGCATCCTGGCGCCACACTTACAAACTGTTTTGCTTTGTCTTGTTTTGTTTTTTTGAATGGCAAAGGGATAGTCATTTAACCTTTTGGGTGTGCAACTTACTCATCAGTATAGATAAAGCAATTATTTCCCTGTTCATTTATGATATTTATAAAATTAATTAGAACAGTTGAAAAACACAAAGAATTGGAACTTGTTTTCTGGAAGAAGAGGAAATATAAGTTTGTAGAGCCAAAAGTAATGATAAACTATTGCTAATGAGTACGAAATGCTGCAGGTGTATTTGGGTTGTATCTGAAGAACATGGTGTTAATAAACATGATTAAATGCCATGAACAATGCCTTATAAACATTTTATTTTACAGAAAGAGGAGGAGTTTCTGCTGTATGGGACCATTTAAGGGAGAGACAGTGTGGAGACGGGCTAGACTAAGTGGTACCTTTGGGTCTTACTACCCTCATTGGTCTTTACATCACTTTCATGCTTCCTGTAGAAAGATAACAGAAAGCTCAGAAAACTAATATTCAGTCCAGGGAAAGTTGTATTTAACCTTTATCCAGATGCCTTCACAGCATTTAAGTCAAATTGCTCTGTTTATCTTGATTGTTTCCAGGAATTTTTAAGCATGAAAGCAGAAATAAAGGTTATGGCTTCTCTTTTGACAAAGACTTCCTTCTCACATTATCACTGATCAAGTTGATTCTGTCTCTGAGCAACTGAAAGACAGTAAAAGATTATACCTTTAAGACAAGGGGTTCTCTGTTCAAGCGAATTTATACATCACCGAAAAATGACTGTCCACATAAACTCTAAGTTTTGTGACAGTGCAAAATGAAACACTTTCAGGCTTCCAAGGAATTATGCCAAGTTTCGGATTCTGTCTAAAGTAATAAAAATAAGATTTTTAGGAACCTATCCTATTTTTAGGAACCAATAGATTAAACCTTAATTTAACCTCTTGTAGATTAAATTAAGCAGCTGCTTCATCTGAATAAAGCTTTGCAGAGTCTAATATTATGAAAGAGCTATCTTTTATAACACAGTACTTGCTTGGAATTCAATGGATTTGGGTTTTAATGCCAGCAGCATCCCAAATGCCCAGTAAGCACATATGCATACATTTGCCACTGGTAGCTTTTTTGTCAAGAGGGATTAATAATCACCTGGGCCTACCATCCTTACTTTATGCATTATGGTATGAATATTGAATGCCAGTGGTTATAGAGTGCTTTGATGTTCTGCAGAGTGACTTGGCAAAGACATTCAGAAGAAAAAAATAAGGCTTCTAAGTAGTTTTATACATATCAGATTTTTGAAAATGTGATTCAACTTTAAACTGCATTAATAGATTTTATATTTTATGTGAACCTTAAAAATGGCTTTGCCAAGTATTTAGTACTTGGGAAGTTTGGATGTTTATATTTAGAGTTTCTTAAGCGTTACTATATTGTGTATGTTAGTCCTTTTTTAAAGGCATCACCCCAATATTGCTTAGTGAATTAATTCTTTGCAGCATGCAGTTTTTCTTTTTATTTTATTCCAATAAATAAATGTATATGGTTGAATAATGCAAATATAATATGCCTTGCCATTAAAAATCTCTAGTCAAACCCAAAAATGTATATAATAATTCAGTATGTGAAATCACTTTATTTGATAGATACAAGTATTAAATGTATATGAGTATAAAATAATAATGCTCACTCATGACTACTGAGAGGTGTCAACCTAATTATGAAACTAAAAATCTACAGAGCAATGGTGGTGCTCCCCTTTCCAAATGCCTGTTAACCTTAGATCGGCATCTGTTATGATGACTTATTTTTGAGAGTCAATCAGTATAAGTATAGTGAGCTGTACTTGGCAATCTGATATACCAGCATGAGGTCAGGTATAAGCAGACTCCTGGTGTGAGCAAGCAGAAAATATGTTCTAAGAGAGAAAGGAGCAAGATAGAAATATTTTCATATTATAAATAAAAAATGAAGCAATAATATAAAAATGATACCACATATACCTTATATTATTTAATGCTCACCTCTATTTAAAATAGGGAAACGAGATTCATGAGGTCAACTGACTGATGCTAGGTAACCAAGGTACAGAGTGGTAAACCAAGAATTAGCCCATATGTTCTGATTTAGAATTACACATCTTATATATTGACAGGGTTTGCAGATTCAATGAACTTCACACAACTCACTCCACTCCTGCCTCAACCTCTAACTCCCAGCTCCTATGGAAGACATCTAGAGTTATCATACTCTCATGTCCCCTTATTAAAAGCCTTCTCACAGTGAGGGCTGACAAACTTATTTGCACTTAAGCGTAATTGACTCATGGGTTTTAATGTGTTATTCCATTTTTCGAAATAAACATTAAACCAAGCGAATTAATCTCTGCTTGTAGAGTTTGACACATTAGATAGCAGAGGCAAGGAAGTATTTGGAAGGATAAAAGATCATTTTCCAGTCCCCTCAGGGCCTGGGACACAGAGGATGGGCTGAATGTCCCAGGCATGTAATTGTGTTTGCAAACCTTTTTTATTCATTCACCAAATTATTCATACCACCTACCTGTTCCATACCCATGTTTCCTGTCTTCCTTCCTATCTCTGTGGATCAGTTCTGTGTACCTGGTTAAGGCCAATCCCTCCCTTCTCACCCTCAAAGGACTTTGCTCTTGAACTTGTCCTTGCTGTCTCTTGCGTCATTGGTTTTCCGTCCTATCAGATTATGTCTATCTGGCTATAAACACTTTAAAACTCTGTCCTTTCAAAGGGCCTCTTTGACCCCATGCACCCATCTATCTATTACCCTATATCTGTTCCCCTTTACGCAAAACTCTCCAAAATTATAGTCTATAGGCTGTAGGCAGAGATATAGACTATAGACTATATATCTATAGACATATAGACTATATAATAATTTATATGTCTCACTATACTTTGGCTACTTGATGCGAACAGCTGACTTCTTGGGAAAGACCCTAATTCTGAGAAAGATTGAAGGCAGAAGGAGAAGAGGGTGACAGAGGATGAGATGGTTGGATGGCATCACAGATTCAAGGACATGAAATTGGCAAACTGCAGGAGATGGAGGCCTGGCCTGCTGCAGTCCATGAGGTGGCAAAGAGTCAGACAGAACTTGGGGACTGAACAACAAGAAGTCCTTTTTTGAAAACTTCAAGATTTGCCCTCATAGCTCCACTAAAAGTGTTCTTACTGAGGTTATGAAATCCATGTGACAAATCAAATGATCAACTAGCAATCCTCATCTTGCTCAGCTCATCAACAGCATATCATACAGCTGGTTACATCTTCTTTCTTGAAACATTGCCTTCACCTGGCTTCCTGGACACTGTAATCTCTTTCCTTTCTCAGAGGCTGTTCTTTCTCAATTTCCTCAGCTGGTTCCTCTCCCCAAACTCTAAACATTGGAATGTCCCCAGACGAATGTGGTCTCTCTCTGTTTTGTCTGCACCACTCTAGGCCAAGTATCTCCCTTAGACTCATGACTTTAAATAATATCTGTGCACTGATGATTACAGTTTGTATCTTTAGATAGACTTTCTGAACTCCAGACCTATGTACCTGTCCAACAGCATTCTTGACAGCAAAACTGAGCATGTCCAAAACTGACATCTTGATTTTCAGCCCCGACATCCCACCCTTGCTGCAGTCTGTTCCCAGTCTTCTCCATCTTGGTAAAATGCAATTCCATTTTTTTTTTCTTTTCTGATTGTTCAGGCCAGAAGTCTTGGAGTCCTCCATGGCTCCTGATTTTCTCTGATATTTCACATTCCAAATGCATCAGCAAATTCTATCAGCTCTGCTTTTTCAGTGTCTTGAGAATCTGACCACTTCTCATCACCACCACTGCTGCCATTCTGATCCAGGTTACCATTATCTCATACCTGGATTACTTAATTAACCTGTTGCCTGATTCTCCTGCTTTCCACCCTTTTCTCCTTATAATGTATTCCCCACATAGCTGCCACAGTGATTCTTTATAACATGAGTGATCGTGCCACTACTCTATTCAGAATCCTTCAAGGGTAGCCCATGTCACTCAGAATGTTTGTGCCATAGGTGCAAGGCCCTATGATCTCGCCTACTTCTTAGACTCCATTCTCCACCGATACCATTCCAGACACACTAATAGACTTGCTGGCCCTCAAACAGTCTCAGCAGCATCCCTTATCAGGGTCTCTGCCTTTTTTGTTGTCAAAAAAGAATATCTCCTAGATATCTGCATGGCCTTCTTCCTTTTTTCAGATCATTGCTTGAATTCATCTCATTGGAGAGAATCTTCCTTACCATGAATATAAAACCAAAATAAAATAGCCTTCTTCTTATCCTTAGATCTGCTTTGATTTCTTTATACCACATATCCATACCTGATGTATAGTTCTACATCATTGTCTGTATGTAGATATCCACACCCACAGCTATATTCATTTCTGTATTTACACTGTCTCAGTCCATCATCTATCTTGTTGTCTGCTTTTTCCCACTAGAATATAAACTCCGTAATGATAGAGACTTTGTGTATTCTGCTCATTGTAAACCCATAATACAAGCAAGCACATTGTTGTTGTTCGGTCGCTAAGTCATGTCTGATTTTGTGACCCCATAGGCTGTAGCACAGGTTCCTCTGTCCTCCACTATCTTCCAGAGATTGCTCAAATTCATGTCAGTTAGCTGGTTATGCTATATAAAAATCATAGCTTTGACTAGACAGACATTTGTCAGCAAAGTGATAGCTCTGTTTTTTAATATGCTGTTTAAGTATGTCATAGCTTTTCTTCCAAGGAGCAAGTGTCTTTTAATTTCATGGCTACAGTCACTGTCCACACTGATTCTGGAGCCAAAGAAAATAACATCTGTCACTACTTTTACTTTTCCCTTTTCATTTCCCATGAAGTGATGGGACCAGATGCCATGATCTTAGTTTTTCAAATGTTGAGTTTTAAGCCAGCTTTTTCAGTCTCCTCTTTTACCCTCATCAAGAAGCTATTTTGTTCCTCTTCACTTTCTACCGTAAGGGTGGTGTCATCTGTGTATCTGAAGTTGTTGATATTTCTCCCAGCAATCTTGATTCCACCTTGTGATTCATCCAGCCTGCATTTTGCATGATGTACTCTGCATCTTCCCTGGTGGTTCAGAGGGTAAAGCGTCTGCCTGCAATGCGGGAGACCTGGGTTCAATCCCTGGGTCAGGAAGATCCCCTGGAGAAGGAAATGGCAACCCACTCTGGTACTCTTGCCCGGAAAATCCCATCGATGGAGAAGCCTCTAGGCTACAGTCTATGGTAGGCTACAGTCTATGGGATCACAAAGAGTCGGACATGACTGAGCGACTTCACTTTCACTTTCACTCTTCATCGAAGTTAAATAAGCAGGGTAACGATATAAGCCTTGATGTACTCCTTTCCCAATTTGGAACCAGTCCATTGTTCCATGTCTGGTTCTGTTATTTCTTGATCTACATACAGGTTTTTCAGGAGACAGGTAAGGTGGTCTGATATTCCCATCCCTTTAAGGATTTTCCACAGTTTGTTGTGATCCACACAGTCAAAGGCTTGCACATAGTTGGCAGTTAATATGTATTTGTTGAATGAATGAATGAATAAAAAGTGAATTGGGTAGACTGTCTGGGTATCTTCCAGGTTTAAGCACTGAGTCCTCAAGTTGAATAGAAGAGAGAAATGTGAACAGATTCCTTAAAATAGAATGATAAATATTAAATTGTAGTGATAAGTTATAATAGTAAAAATAACTCCCACTCAAAGAAGCAATTTTATATGCAAATATACATTTTTTAAAATTAAAAAACCTTAAAATCTGATAATAGATTAGAATGAGAGAGGTGAGAGATCTACAGGAAATATAGAAAGTATATTGAACTTATAATGAGAAGACTTTTATTCCTATTCTGATTACATTATTTACTAGTTCTGTGATCTTAGGCGAATAAATAACCTAGTCTTTTCCTCCCATTATACCCACTAGGCTATCATCTTTATTTTTGTGAAGGTTAAGTCAAATAATATGATGCATGATAGGCATTGAGTTGATATTATTTTTCTTTGTTCCCATATGCAATAATTCTCTTTACATTCACAGGTTAGCCCTCTAGAGTCTGTTTACTCCTCTATCATTTCTCAATTACTTTCAAATTTCTGCCTCATTGACTCTCTTCTGTTTTCTTCCTGCAAGAATTTTTAGCATTATGTGATAATATAATCAACCTCACCAGCCTGTCAAAGGTTAATCAATCTTCTCTCCTTGCTTTCAGTTCAGTTCAGTTCAGTCGCTCAGTCATGTTCGACTCTTTGCAACCCCATGAACTGGAGCACGCCAGGCCTCCTTGCTTTACCTATATACATATAAACTGGTGAGTTCTTTAGCTATATTTCTAAGGGCAGAAAGTTGAATCAATTCTCAGAATTATAGGACAGTAATATATGTATATTATTCTTTAATTGATCAAACCAGTCAGTCCTAAAGGAAATCAGTCCTGAATATTTGTTGAAAGGACTGATGCTGAAGCTGAAGCTTTAATACTTTGTCCACTTGATGTGAAGAGCTGACTCATTCGAAAAGACCCTGATGCTGGGAAAGATAGCAGGCAGGAGAAGAAGGGGATGACAGAGAATGAGATGGTTGGATGGCATCACCAACTCAATGGACATGAGTTTGAGCAAGCTCCAGGAGATGATTAAGGACAGGGAAACCTGGCGTGCTGCAGTCCATGGGGTTGCAAAGAGTCAGACACGACTGAGTGACTGAACAACATTCTTTAATTGGAAGTATGTTTATTTGACTGACACCAGAACAGTGGTTCTTATCATGCCTCTCATATGTCATGAATCAGCGAGAGTGAAAAGGGTATTCATAGAGTAAATGCAGAGTGAATTGCACCTAAGTATAAATTACCATGCCCTCCCACCCCCAAACCTCACAACCCCAGGCTACAACCAGACTATTAAAACAACAACAACATGAGTATTTTTAGGACAGAGTATCACAGTTGTAAATGTTTTTTGTAGGACATTATGTAGAAGAAAAAAGAAAAAATGTTGGAAGTAATTGTATTAGATTCATTTCTTTGAGGCCTGGTGCTATATATGTTTTTTCTTTTTTTAATTGGAAAGAATTTTATATTATTTGTTTTTGTTTCCAGTTTTATCAATGTAGAATTGACATATACCATTTATGCAATGGCACAACATATGTGCATATATTAAAGTATACAGCATGTTGATTTTATATATGTATATGTTTCAAGACAACTACCTCAATGATTTAGTCTTATTTACTTGCATGCTATCTGGCAAGTGACTATTTAACTGATTTTCTTAATTTTTTTCTCTCTAAGGTATCTATATTTTTGTTGTACATGAGACAGACTTATTTTTGTCCCTGTTTTACTGTTGGGGTATTGGCAAGGCAGAGAGTGATATAATAATATAACATCCAAAATTATAAGATATGAGGAAATTTACGCACATATTGTTTGTCAAACAATTAGAATATTTCTAAAAACATGAGTGGATATATAATAGAAATTAATAAAATGAAAGACAACTCATTTTTTTGTTTTTTATATAAACAGAATTTATATATGGTTTTCAAGGTTATGGTAGTTAAAACTTATTTGTTCTAGGTACTCAGCTGAGAAACTGATTAATTAAAGACTAAAATTTATAAGTGTTTTCCTTTTTCTATTATAATTATGGCAAATATCAAGAGTTATACATGGGGTCGCAAAGAGTTGAACACGACTGAGTGACTGAACTGAACTGAACTGATCAAGAGTTAACGTCTTACCACTTTTTGCTGGAGTCCAAAGCCTGTTTCTTAAACTTCTATGCAAGACTTTTTTACCCAAGCTTTCACCAGTTGGAAACTCTTAAGGGTTGTTTAGTTTTCAATGAAAGAATCTTTGATGGAGTTTATGTCCTAAATATTTTCTGGTTTTGCAGTAGCATACATCAGACATTGTTATTGTGTTTGGATTGGGATTTTCATTTTTAACATCTTCTCAATTCTCTAGGCATTTATTGTTTCCATCTGGTCCTCATAAAAGATTTCACATTTGTGATGCAGCTCAGGCTCCTGCCCAGAGAGCATCATTGTAATTCTACCCACGACTCTGGTTTGATAGAGTAAATAAGTTTTTAACTTTCATTTTTTTTGTTTTTACTTTTTTTTCTTCTTTCTTAAACAACGCTTGATTTTAGTGATGTACTTCTCTTTGGAAACAATCACAGTGTGCACACTGGGCCGATGTGCTTGCACCCCACTGCCTTCTGTGCATTTCAAAGCTGTGAGGGCAGGAGAAGGAACTACACTGTGAGTCCAGTAGTCGTCACACTTCCTTTGCATTAAACACGCTGTTCTCAGTCATCACAGATGGAGGGGATATTTTCAAAGACTCAAACATTTTCTTTAAATAGCCCACAACTAGGAATTCCCCTTTCACTGTTAAGTAGTAGGTTTTAGGGCACAGTTCAAGCAATGTTCAAGTTTCTAGCAAAGTTTTTTGTATTTAGTTATGTGCTTGGCACATGTTGTTTGGTGAATACTTACATAGCTCTTAATACATGCCCAGCAGTGCTCTCACAGGTTCAAAAATATTAAATCATTTAACCCTTATAGTAACTTTATGAAAAAGGTATTATTAGTATCCCCATTTTAAGGATGAGGAAACTGAGGCAGAAAAGCAAAATGACCACTGTTAGCAAGCAGCAGAGCCAGAATTCAAACCTACATAGTCAGGCCCGGGTCTGTGTTCTAAACTACTTAACTATGTGATGATTGATTTGGAAATCAGCCGCAGAATTCCAAAAATCAAATATTACTTTCCCAGAATTGAATTACACACTCTAACTCCCTCAGTGCTATGCTTGACCTAGAGTTGGCACTGGATGGATGTTTGTTTACACAAGTGTTTAATTAAGATGATTCAGTTTGACATACTTTGAAATGATGATTCAGTTTGACATTCTCTGAAATAGGCAGAACCAAAGGCAAATCACAGTGTTATTCAGTGCAGAGGCTGCTCTTTGTTCAGAGGTGCCACTGGGCCCTAGTATCTAATAATAACCCATACTTAAGGCCCTAATACTATTAGGATGATGCTTTGCATCTTGGATTTCCAAATCTTTGAGAGAATTGTCTTCATTTTACTAATTGCTCTTTACTGATCAATTTTTAAAAATTTGCTGTGGTGAAATACACATAACAGAACTTACCATCTTAAGTATTTGTAAGTATATTGTTCCACAGTGTTAAGTACATTCATTTGTTTTGTAATCAATTTCCAGGACTTTCATCTTGCAAAACTAAAACTTTATACCCGTAAAACAACAACTCCCTACTCTCCCTTCCCTCTAACCTTTGGAAACCATTATATTTTATCTATTTTTGGTCTCACGCTTTCACTGACTAGCTAATGTGAATAGCACTGCTGTGAACATGGGTGTACATATATCTCTTTGAGACCCTGATTTCAATTTTTGGGGTATATGCTCAGAAGTAGAATTATTGTGTCTTATAATAATTCTATTTTAAATTCTTTGAATGGCTCTCATACTGTTTTATCTAATGGCTGCACCATTTTACATTTCCACCAACAATATACAAGTGTTCCATTTTTTTCTACATCCTTGCCAACATTTGTTATTTTCTGGGTCTTTTTTTGACAGTGATTATCCTACTGAGTATAGGATGTATCTAATATCTCACTGTAGATACTGCAATGCAAATTTGATTTGCATTTACTTAATAGTAACACTGAACATCATTTCATTTGTTTGTTTGTTTGGCCATTTGTATGTCTTTTCTTGGAGAAATGTCTATTCAAGTCCTTTACCCATTCTTTAAGTTGCATTGTTTTTTGTTGTTGTTGAACAATTTATATTAATATATTATGGATGCTAATTACACATCTGATAAGATTTGCAAATATTTTCTCCCATTTTGTAGGCTGCCTTTCCACTCTGTTGAGTGTGCCCTTTGATGCACAGATGTTTCACTTTCTGATATAGTTTAATTTTACTTTTGTTACCTGTGCTTTTGGTGTCATAACTAAGAAAATGTTACCAAATCTAAAGTCATAAAACATTCCTCTGTGTTTTCTTCTAGGAGTTTTGCAATCATAGCTCTTATGTTTAGGTTTTGATTCATTTTAAGTTGATTTTTTTTTTGTATAGTGTAAGGTAAATGTCCAGCTTCATTCTTTTACATGTGAATATCTAGTTTTCTCAGCTCTGTTTGTTGAAAAGACTGATAGATATTTAAGTGAAATGTAAGCCACCTAGCTATAAAACTGTAGTTCCTCTCATACTTTGGTCCAAATCACAATGGATTTAGAAGGAATTATCTCTAGAGTTTTTTAACGAGGGAAGTTTTATCCCCCAGTGACGTTTAACAATGTTTGGAGATTTTTTTTGACAAACAACTAATCTCAAAAATATACAAGCAGCTTATGCAGCTCAACTCCAGAAAAATAAATGACCCAATCAAAAAATGGGCCAAAGAACTAAATAGACACTTCTCCAAAGAAGACATACGAATGGCTAACAAACACATGAAAAGATGCTCAACATCACTCATTATCAGAGAAATGCAAATCAAAACCACAATGAGGTACCATTTCAGCTTCATTCTTTTACATGTGAATATCTAGTTTTCTCAGCTCTGTTTGTTGAAAAGACTGATAGATATTTAAGTGAAATGTAAGCCACCTAGCTATAAAACTGTAGTTCCTCTCATACTTTGATCCAAATCACAATGGATTTAGAAGGAATTATCTCTAGAGTTTTTTAACGAGGGAAGTTTTATCCCCCAGTGACGTTTAACAATGTTTGGAGATTTTTTTGGTCATCACATTTTGGGGTGGGAGTGCCGCATAGTTGCTATTGGTTTGTAGTGAGTGGCAGCCAGAGAAGCTGCTATAAGATACAACTCTGCTACAAGGAATTATTGGGCCTCCAATAACAACGGTGCTGAAGTTGAGAAGCTTTAGCCTAGAGTATAGTGGAGAAAGGTAATATTGTGGATCCAGAAAATTGAGAAATCCTCTTTTATGTCATTGAAGGCTTGACAGTGATGATTGCAGTGATGACTGCCTTGGGATCAATTATATAGGCTACTGTTAGATAGACAGTCACTCAGTCGTGTCTGACTCTTTGTGACCCCATGGACTGCAACACTCCAGGCTTTCCTGTCCATCACCATCTCCTGGAGCTTGCTCAAACTCGTGTCCATTGAGTTGGTGATGCCATCCAACCATCTCATCCTCTGTTATCCCCTCTCTTCCTGCCTTCAATCTTTCCCAGCATCAGGGTCTTTTCTAATGAGTCTGCCAAAGTATTAGAGCCTCAGTTTCAGCATCAGTCCTTCCAATGAATATTCAGGGTTGATTTCCTTTAGGATTGACTGGTTTGACATAAGTAGGTGGCTTTAAAAAAGACCTGGATTTCATATATATCTAGTTTGATTTTGAAATGAGATACTATTTTACATTTTATTTTTCCCTTCAAGATAGTCCTTTTTCACTTTCTTTCACTATGACTTTTCTCATTCATACATTACTTTTCACTTTTCAGTCAGGAAGCAAATGAATAATGGTAGTGTTGTCATAGAATATTGGGTGCTATTAGATTCTATGATGGCCCAAGATTACAGTAAGGCCCATAGCTTGCCTTGGCCCAGTTACTTCTCCTACTTCTGAGTTACTTTTGGGAGAAAAGTACCTAAAGGACGGTATAAATTGGAAATAGATTATTTTATAGAAACCAGGACTTGCATCTAAAATTCCAAAGCTGATCTCCCTGCCAAACTGAGTTTCAGCCTAGAGTAATTTTATATATGATTGAGAGAAACTGCATTGAGTAGATCATGATTGAGCTGAGATCTGACCAGCTAAAAGTCTCTGTTATTGTTGTTCACTTGCTATGTTGTATCTGACTCTGAGACTCCATGGAATGCAGCCCAGTTTGCAAACTCCCAAAGTTTGCTCAAACTTATGTCCACTGAATTGCTGATGCTATCCAACCATCTCATCTTTTGTTGCCCCCTTCTCGTTCTGCCCTCAATCTTTCCCAGCATCAGGGCCTTTTCCAATGTGTCAGCTCTTCGCATCAGGTGGCCAAAGTATTAGAGCTTCAGCATCAGTCCTTCCAATGAATATTCAAGGTTGACTTGACTTCCTTTAGGATTGACTGGTTTTATCTCCTTGCAATCCAAGGGACCCTCAAGGGTCTTCTCCAGCACCACAGTTCAAAAGCATCAATTCTTTGGCTCTCAGCCTTCCTTATGGTACAAGTCTCACACCTGTACATGACTATTGGAAAAACCATAGCTTTGACTATATGGACCTGTGTGGCTTTTTAATATGCTGTCTGGGTTTGTCAAAGCTTTCCTTCCAAGGAGTAAGAATCTTTTAATATCTTTTAATTTAAAAGTCTCTAACTAGGAGAAAGTTTGTAAAACAAATTCCATCAGAAAGAACAGAAAATTACAATAAAAATGCTTTCAGCTAGGAACATGGCTTGGCATGTTTAAGAACTAGAAAGGAGGCCAATAAAGCTGATGATATAAAGAAGTTAGTATGATAGCAGTGTCATATGACAGAGATCAATCTATTATTTCCTCCTGGGGCAAAGAGGAATGGTTGGTTAAAGCATCCCCTGTGATAGGGAAGGTAGCTGGGCACTCCTCTCAACTTTGGAGACCTATAATTGAGAAGCCTGTCAGGAATTGGTTTTGTATTATATGATGAGTTCATATTATTCATTATTCTTAAGATATCCATGCATTTATTAACCAAAGATTACCAAGCACTTGCTATATTCTGGGTGCTCTGCTATGATTAAGCATTGGAAAAACTGAGATAATACAAAATGCTTATGTCAAGGAGTTCTTGCTTGTTTGTAGTTGGACAGTTTGATAGAACTCTTCTGATTACTGACTATGTGACCTGGTGTAGGTTATTTAACCTCTCTGTGTCTATGTATAATTATCTATAAAATGAGGAACTACCCAGTGGAGCTGCTGTGAGAATGATGTTAATACATTGAAAGCATTTTAAATGGTGCCTGACATAATAATCACTCAGTGCCTATTAGCTACTTCTACTGTTGTGATTATTTTATAGAATAGCAGAAAGGAATGGTTTAATTAAATCCCCAAAGTTAGGAAAGTTTAAAAGAAAAAAGTGAGATCTGCATTCATTCATTCACTGATATGCTTATTTAATAAAGATGTATTTAATACCTACTATGCTTCAGATGCTAGTTTTCCACATACTCCTATTGTATTGCCTATATTATCTTCGCCATTATTATTTCACTGTCAGACTTTAATATCTGTATCATCCTTTTCAGTGGACTTAACGTTAGTGGAGGGAAGAATATATATATTGGAAACATAAGCTACACAAATAATTTTTAGGTAAAATTGTGAACTTTAATATCAAGTGTAATTCAGTCAGTAAGAGGGAAAAAATGCCAAGAGCATCTAAAAGAAATAAAAGATGACTAAATGGTTAGCCATGTGAGATAACATAAGAGAAATAAGAAATACAAGATAGCATAAGAAGAAATGGAATGATCAAGCATATTCCACAGTATATTTATCCGACTAAGATCAGTTGAAGGCAAACTGTGTGCTGAGGCAAAATATAAATATATATGATAATAATAAAAATATTTTTTGATATAGATTGTGATCTAAGGCTAAAATACTATAAGATGTAATAGTAACATAATCTCATAGTTTATACTGATGGAACTATCTATAAAGTTGAAAATATAATTTTTGCTGTTTTGTGGAGTAACTATATTCTTAAATTAATGGTAAGAGTTCTTATTTTCACAATCAAATGCATCCAGATGTGATGACATATAGTGTTGATGACCTGGTTAACACTGAAAAAAAATTTCAGGGTCATTGGAGCTAGCAGTTGCTGCATATTTTACTTTGATATTATTGAAATGACAACTAAATGTAGTGCTTTTCCTAGCCTAGATATCATTATGGAACTGAAGCCTAATTTATTTAAGAAACAATTTTTAGAATATGTTTATGGTTTACATAGCTATTTAAATGCCCCATGCACATTTATGGGATGCTCCAGCAAATGTTTTAGAAAATTATTTTCAATATATCACAGTCTTTGTGCAATCCATTGCAAATCAATGATGTATGAAAGTTTCTTTACTTTCAGAAACACAATTAGGTATTTATACCTATATGTATATCTATATATCATACCCATACATTTTTTTTTCTTTTATTCTACTGTATAGCACTAACCTAAATCTAAGCTGTGTATCTATTCAGATCTGGTTTGGAGGGCTAGTTAGACAATACATTCAGAGTGTTGCAGGAGCTAAGTGTACTTCTCTGGTTCATTTGCAGGTATTACTCCAGTCTTGGAGACTAGACATATATATTTTTAAAATGCCTGTTGGAAATTTGGTCTGGAAATTTCACTGCTGTTCAACAGTGCAGCTAGCTGGGCTAGTTGCAAGAACATGTAATAAAATCAGGATAATAGATGCACTGTACATTTTGCTAGGTATAGTAGGATTCAGATTAGGACAAGTGTCTGACATTGTAATAATGCAAAGTGAAAGTGTTAGTTGCTCAGTTGATTCTTTGTGATCCCATGGACTGTAACCTGCCAGACTCCTCTGTCCATGGAAATTTCTAAGCAAGTATACTGGAGTAAGTAGCCATTCTGTTCTCCAGAGGATCTTCCCCACCCAGGGATTATAATGTAAGTCACATTAAAAAATAAGTATGTAAGTAAGCAAGTAAATAAGTAAGTAAACACTATCACCTAAAGAACACAGAGAAACGGGACTCTTACCCCTGGGTGGGTAGCCTGAGTGGCTCTAGTCCTTTGGTACCTTGGAGAGCTCTCAATAACCTCTAACTGATTTGTTTAAGGTCCTGACTCTCTTTGTCCTTCCAGGCCTAGGCCTACATGATTTGGTTTATCATCATGGTAGAACTAAAATTTAGTCACTACAGCTATACTTCAATTAGCTGTGATTAGGCTGCATGGTGCCAGGATAGCACCTTCATCCTATTAAACCTTTTGGCCTTCTCACTGGATCATGAGCAGTGTTTGGGGGTTTCTCAAAGGTTCCAATGTACTGAGAAGGACAAATAAGTTTATCATGGGCTCACATTGTGGGCATGCTTTCTTTCCAGGGGAAGGATCCTGTTTTTCACTCAGACAGAAGTGTTGCCAAGGACAAGGTGATATAGGCTCAGTTCCAATTAGTGTGAAGACAGTAAACACTATAAAAGCTCCGAGAAGGAAGTTGTTACTAAGGGCAGTAGAACCCATGAAAGACTCCACACAATAACTGGCCCTGTAGTAATGAAAGTTCAGACACCTGGGGAAAGGGAGCGGGGATTCCAAGTGGAGAAAAAGGTTAACATTAACATTCCATTAACTTCTGGGAAAGACAATTGCAAGACAAAGTCTTTATCTTTAAATTGTGTGTAATCCACCTGCGAGAGAAAAGAAACATGGAAGCCTGAATGAACATTAAAAGAATTATTAGTTATGTGGTAAAGAATAAAGAGGTAGAGTATAAATGCAATAATGATGCTTCAGAGATAAAGTCTTAGGAATAAAGGATTGATGTGGAGAAGGCCAATTAGGGCCGTGTTGAGATTACTCTTCTGACCTGAGTTACTATTTTGTTTCTTATAATGTTGTTGTTGTTTAATCACTAAGTTGTGTCTGACTCTTCTGCAACCCCATGGAAGCCTGCCAGGTTTCTCTGTCCATGGGATTTCCCAGGCAAGAATGCTGGAGTGGGTAGCCATTTCCTTCTCCAGGGGATCTTTCTGACCCAGGAATTGAACCTGCATCTCCTGTCTTGGCATACTGATTCTTTACTGCTGAGCCACCTAGAAAGCCTGTCTCTTATCTTAGTACTTCAAAAATAGATGTTGTATTTGTTTACTTGGATAATTGACCTCTGGAAGAAATACTGGTAAAATAAAGGCAAAGACTCTTGTATTCAGGAAGATTTCAATTATATGTATTTTGATCATCACTTCTGTGAGTTATTTCAGCCTGAGTTTAGCTTTTAGCTCTTGGGCTGCTTCCTCACTAGTGCTTTTGCTTCTGTCTGTCTGCCTCTTGGCTCTTTGGTTCTTCACTCTAGGAGATTCTCCATGCATGGGGGAATAGAGTTGCTTGTCCTTACAAAGCATGCTAGAGGATAGAAAAATAATCATTGATAGGTACAAATGATAGAAAAACTCTACTTTCAATGGTATTCAGTTTGATCTTTTACCAAGCCATTTTCAGAATGTCTCTAAAAATTATTCAGTCTAGCCTCAATACATTTTGGAGTTGAAAATGTTTCAGAGACTGCCTCACTTACTCCTTACCCAATCAGGTAGCCTTTCAACCTGCATCACATCTCTGGCAGCTGGTCACCAGGCTCTGTGTGAACATTTTCAAAGATGGGAGGCTCACTACCCAAGGAAGCTGTTCTGCTGTTGACTAATTTTAACACTTGGAAAGGTCTTGCATTAAGCTAGCATCTGTATCCAAGACTTTAAATCAGTTGTGCCAATTTTTTCTAGGGAAGCTATGCTAAAATAGGTCAATTCATGTATTTATTCAGCAAAATTTATTGGGCATTTAATGTGTGCAAGGAATTTTCTAGACCTCCAAATGCTAAAATTATGTATAAGTATATAATGATTTTCCTGGTAAGAAGACAGATTTTTAATAAATGCTTTTTGTATCAGTAAATGGATGGATAGATGAATAAATTATAATGTTTTCTCTTTTATATTATGAAATAATAAACTCTTGCTATGTAAGTAAATTTGATGTATTTCTTGATAAAGAAGAATGTGAGATTGAACATATTAATGTCTTCTACAGGGATATTATTATTTATTTATTTTGTTGTATGCTGTAGTATAAAAAATTCAGTCAAGTTAGTATATATGTATTAAGATACATGTTATCATTATAAATATGAAATACTAAAGTATTATGTGTATATCCTAAGGAGGCATATTTTAAAATATTTAATGCAAATGCACATATATACATATATATCAATAAAATGCCTTTCATTTCCCACTTTGAAGACCATGTGTATGACAGAGAGTTAAGATTTATGGCTTTATTAACTTTCAAATATTTATATAGCCTCTCAACTAGCATTTCAGGTGTCCAATACTAACCTTTGTTCTTTCTGTTACAAGTCCAATGAATGTAATGTGGTAGTGTTTCAGATTTGGTTCAAGGACATATTGAGGCTCACCAAGTTTAAAAACATAGGCTTTGAGAGAATATTAAGAGGGCAAGGGAACTTTAAGGAAGGTTAGGACAGAAGTAATGCCTGAAAAACAAACAAACAAAATATAAGAAAGCTGTGTTAATATAAAAGTACTACAGAAAAAAAACCCAGTGTAGCAGTGAATAAAAAGAAGTAAAAGTTTGAAACACTGCCAAAAAGCTAATATTTTGATTTCTTCAGGGGCATTATAATCAGTTTGGAGTACCACATATAGTAGAAATCTAGGATTTTTTTAAAAGTAGATATTTTCAAAGAACACAACTGTACAGAGCTGAAATGTAAGTAGAAAATGCAGGGAAAGGAAAAAAAAAAAAAGGAAGTAATCCAAGTCTATGCCCTGACCAGTAATGCTGAAGAAGCTGAAGTTGAATGATTCTATGAAGACCTACAAGACCTTCTAGAAGTAAACCAAAAAAAGATGTCCTCTTCATTATAGGGGACTAGAATGCAAAAGTAGGAAAGCAAGAGATACCTGAAGAAATAGGCAAATTTAGCATTAGAGTACAAAAGGAAGCAAGTCAAAGGCTAACAGAGTTTTGCCAAGAGAATGCACCAGTCATAGCAAACACCCTCTTCCAACAACACAAAGAGAAGACTCCACACATGGAAATCACCAGATGGTCAATACAGAAATCATATTGATTATATTCTTTGCAGCCAAAGATGGAGAAGCTCTATACAGTCAGCAAAAAAAACGCTGGGAGCTAACTGTGGTTCAGATCATGAACTCCTTATTGCCAAATTCAGACTTAAAGAAAGTAGGGAAAACCACTAGACCATTCAGGTATGACCTAAATCAAATCCCTTATGATTATACAGTGGGAGTGACAAATAGATTCAAGGGATTAGATCTGATAGACAGAGTGCCTGAAGAACTATGGATGGAGGTTCATGACATTGTATAGGAGGCAGTGATCAAGACCATCCCCAAGAAAAAGAAATTCAAGAAGGCAAAATGGTTGTCTGAGGAGACCTTACAGATAGCTGAGAAAGAAGAGAAGCTAAAGATAAGGGAGAAAAGGAAAGTTATAGCCATTTGAATGCAGAGTTCCAAATAGCAAGGAGAGATAAGAAACCCTTCCTCAGCAATTAGTGCAAAGAAATAGAGGAAAACAATAGAATGGGAAAGACTAGAGATCTCTTCAAGAAAATTAGAGATACCAAGGGAACATTTCATGCAATGATGGGAGCAATAAAAGACAGAAATGGTATGGACCTAACAGAAGCAGTAGATTTTAAGAAGAGGTGGCAAGAATACATGAAGAACTATACAAAAAAGATCTTCATGATCCAGATAACCATGATGTGTGATCACTCACTTAGAGCCAAACATCCTCAAATGCGAGATCAAGTGGGACTTAGGAAGCATCACTATGAACAAAGCTGGTGAAGGTGATAGAATTCCAGTTGAGGTATTTCAAATCCTGAAAGATGATGCTGTGAAAGTGCTGCACTCAATATGCCAGCAAATTTGGAAAACTCAGCAGTGGCCGCAGGACTGGAAAAGGTCAGTTTTCATTCCAATCCCAAAGAAAATCAATGCCAAAGATTGTTTAAACTACCACACAGTTGCACTCATCTTACATGCTAGCAAAGTAATGCTTAAAATTCTCCAAGTCAGGCTTCAACAGTATGTGAACCCTGAATTTCCAGATGTTCAAGCTGGATTTAGAAAAGACAGAGGAACCAGAGATTAAATTGCCAACATCTGCTGGATTATAGAAAAGGCAAGAGAGTTCCAGAAAAACATCTACTTTTGCTTAATTGACTACACCAAAGCCTTTGACTGTGTGTATCACAACAACCTGTGGAAAATTCTTCAAGAGAAGGGAATACCCAACCACCTGACCTGTCTCCTGGGAAATCTGTATGCAGGTCAAGAAGCAACAGTTAGAACCTGACATGGAACAACAGACTGATTCCAAATCAGAAAAGGAGTATGTCAAGGCTGTATATTGTCACCCAGCTTATTTAACTTCTATGCAGAGTACATCATGTGAAATGCCAGGCTGGATGAAGCACAAGCTGGAATCAAGATTGCCGGGAGATATATCAGTAACCTCAGATATGCAGATGACACCGCCCTTATGGCAAAAAGTGAAGAACTAAAAAACTTCTTGATGAAAGTGAAAGAGTAGAGGGAAAAAGTTGGCTTAAAGCTCAACATTTAGAAAACTAAGATATGGCATCCGGTCCCATCACTTGGCGGCAAAGAGATAGAGAAACAATGGAAATAGTGAGAGACTTTATTTTCTTTGGCTCCAAAATCACTGCAGATGGTGACTGCAGCCATGAAATGAAAAGACACTTACTCCTTGGAAGAAAAGCATGACTAACCTAGACAGCATGTTAAAAAGCAGAGACAAAGATTTGTCTAGTCAAAGCTATGGTTCTTCCAGTAGTCATGTATAGATATGAGAGTTGTTTCCTGATCTTTAAAATGGGGTTAATAATTGTGAGAATTCCACCAGTTAATATATAAAAGGCTCTGAGGACCCAGGCTAGCACATAAAACTACTATTTCTTTGCTATTATTGATACTCTTATGAAGCATTCAACATGGTTCTGGCATGTAGTGTGTACTCTAAAAAGTATTTGCTGTTATTTTATTGCCAGATATTCCGTTCCGGTTTCTTCAAGCAGCATCTCAGACTTTGGCCACAAAGAAAAATAGATCAGAGTATATGCTCTTAACACAAATCTGTGCTTTTTTACTTCAGCAAAGTAACCAAGAAAATGAGCTGGGCAAATGGCTTCATGAGGGAAGTGTGCATTTCATCTGGTAATGCTATAACATATGCCTGTAAAGGACTACTATACAAGGCATGGCTGAATAAGCTTGCTTTTTCTTTTCCCCAACTGCAAACCAAGATTTGCTTTGAGTAATACTATCAGTTTGTGGCCAACTGTTACTGTGAAAATGCATATTTAAATTTGTGACCATTATTTTACCTGTTACCTTTGTGTACCTCTTTAGTGGGCTTCCCTAGTGGTTCGACTCTTGGTAAAACAGTCTGCTGCAATGCAGGCCACCCAGGTTAGATCCCTTTGTCAGGAAGATCCCCAGGAGAAGGGCATGACCACCCACTCTAGTATTCTTTCCTGGAGAATCCCATGGATAGAGGTGCCTGGAGAAGTACGTTCATGGGGTCGTAAAGAGTCGGATACGGCTGAGTGACTAACACACACACACTCTATTAGTGTTATAAGCCAGTGAAATTTGAAGCTGTATAACTATATAGTAAGATTGCTGTAAGCTGGTAGGTGTAATTTTAAACTAGAGAGTGACTGGAAACATTTTTAGATAAATATGATTTACATTAAACATATTTTAGAGAAAATATTTTTCCTGTTACCATTGTTTAATGTTTTAGATTAGCAGATGGAAGATGAAGAGTCTGTTGATTCTTCTTTCTTAAACTATGACAATCTTAATATCTATTTATATACAATATTTATGAATGGTAATTTTACTTTTCCAGATAATTATAAGACTTGCTACTATAATAGCTCTGTGGACAAAATTTCTTGTTAACTATCATCATAACATAATGAAATCATTTCCTTATATCTAGACATAAAATCATGAACTATTTTGACTATTAACTTTATATTTTATTTTATAATCTTAACTTGAAAATGACCTCACCTAGTGATAATAATGATGTTATGTTTGCTAGACATGCAAAAGTATTTTCAACTAGTATCCCATTTTTATTTTTCATCAGAAATTATTAATCCTAATTTAAGAAAATTCAGAGAAATTAAGTGACGCAGTCAAGTGCAATGATAAAATTAGTATTTAAATCTGGGTTTTTGATGGCAAATACTATATTTTCAGATATTTAAAATAAGTAGATTGAAATAGTTGATTAGAGAATCATGGATGAGGACATCACACTCTTTTGACACAGATTAATGAGATAGGAATTATTACCACTTCTTTTTTTTTGTTTTTGGTATTCCTTTACAAAGAAGGACAATGGAAAGGAGAATGGGACAGGAAACGTAGTTGAAGAGGGAAAGCAATTCATAATCAAATATGTATGGTTTAGCCATGAGAAATGCTATATCCCATTGGTAAAAATTTGGTGCAGTATGCCAAAAACAAAAAATCAATTCACATTTTTTAAACTGAAAAAATTTTGGACTTGATAATGTAGAAGAAATATAAAATATCTCAGTGACCCATATATTTACTTTTATGTGTGTGCATTTGGCTGTTTGCCTATTATTCCAGAATTGGGCGCAGCCTGCAAGTAAATTAGAGAAGACTTGTTTTCATTTTTAATTATTGATCAGCTGTAAGATTCATTTTCTATTAATGCGGAGGTGGGATTGTGTTTTTCCTTTCTCTTTAGTTCTTGATGAACCCATATGCTTCTGGCGCTCAGTGCTCTTTAATAATTCAAGCTTATCATGGAAAAAAGTCAAGTTAAAAAAATCTACATCAGTGGTTCTCAAAGTATTTTTTCCTATTAGCAGTAGAAATAGTTCTTCAAGTTAAATTATAATCTAGACTCAAACTTTTAAAAGCATATTAAAGCAGAACTGCTTGGTTTGCGTATGAGAAGACTATGACCTTCTCGTTCCCTCAACTTTCCATCCCTCTGTGATGGCCCCAGAAGTGGCTCCTTTAAAGCCTGGGCATCCATTGAACAGAATTAGAAATGTATTGATGTGGATAATAAAATGATTAGATAGAATTACCCCTGGCGCAGGGCTGAGACAACCAGATCTGAACGTGAACCATCACCGTACTACCAACTGGCCTTATTATCTTGAGCAATTTTATTACATGTTTTTACATCCTCAGCAAAAACGAAGATAAAATGGTGCCCACTTCATAAAACTGTTCTAAGAATTGAAGTAATACGTTATAAAGTGCTTTGTACATATTATTACTAATGTCAATATTTAATCATCTCTTCTAAGACATTCTCTGCAGTGTTGCAGTGTTGGCAGCATAATGAAGTGGTAAAGATAACGCTACTCACAGTAATTATGACTTTCTTGAGAGACATGAATATTTCAAACTATAATCCTGAGACACTACAGTTTATGTTTTTTATTTCAACTCAGGTTTATGTGAAGACATATGTAAAATGTACCCTCTTTGAATAATAAACCGTAAAATATCCTTTAAGATACTGAACTGGTGAAAATCTTTAGATATGATCTAATTTTCTTTGATGGTATGTACAGTTAAAATAATTTCATAAGGGCAAGATGGCATACCTTAATCTTTCCATGTGCAAATAGGCTCTCAATTCCACTCAGGGTGGGCCTCTAAAAAATACATTGCTATGTCATGGTATCATTATTCAATTCTTAATAAGCAATCCATTTTCCTTCATATCTTTCCTCCTCCCTTTCTTCTCCCCTATCCTTATTCTGTTTTCTGCACACACTGTGTTTTAATTACAAAGCAAAAAATAAACTGGGTGTTCCAACCTAAGATGGTGGTGGCTGTCCAAAAATAATTGAAACTTCTATTATCAAATGTCACTTTAATCTCAGTACTATGATAATAAAAATTTTAGCAAAAGCATGAAGTGAGGGCTCTCTGGGAGAAGTTAGAATAACTCCAAGGTAATGTGGACAGAGTGAAGCAGTGAACGCTTTGCTCCCACTCTTTCTGTGCACACCAGGCCATCTTGCTTTCCACTGGGTCTGCCACCCAGTCCCTGATGCAGGCTCTTCTTGCTCATCCTTTCTTAGGGCTCACTGGCTTCTTGGAGAGCTGCACTTAGCTCTAACAGGGTAGTACCTTTTCACCACTGACTCCCAGGACTAATGCATACAATTCTCCTGTTTATTGAATGAATTAAAAAGATTTCTTCTTTTAAAATATACATGCCTCTGAGAAGCAGTATATAGTCATACCTTGGAGATATTGCTGGCTGGGTTCCAGACCACCATAACAAAGCAAATATGGCAATAAAGGTAGTCAGATTTTTTTTTTTTTTTTTTTTGGTTTCCCAGTGCATATAGAAGTTATGTTTACACTATCCTGTAATCTATTTAAATATTCAATAGTATTTTGTCTGAAAATAATATATATATACACCTTATTAGAAATACTTTATTGCTGCAAATTCTAGCCATCATTTGAGCCTTCAGCAAGTCATAATCTTTTTACTGGTAGAGAGTCTTTCCTCAATGTTGTGGCTGCTGACTGATCAGGATGATGACTGCTGAATGTTGGGGTGGCTATAACAATTTCTCAAGGTAAGAATTTGAAGTTTGCCACATCAATTGACCCTTCCAAGAAGTGATTTATGGGTATCATGCAATTTTTTGGTAGCATTTTATCCACAGTAGAATTTTTTCACAATGGTATTCAATCCTCAAGGCCCTCTGGTTGCTTAATCAATTAAATTTATGTAATATTCTAAATCATTTGTTGTCATTTCACAGTCTTCACTGCATTTTTACCAGGAGTAGATTCAATCTCAAGAAACCATTTTCCTTGCCCATCCATAAGGGATGGATCAACTCCTCATCTGTTCAAGTTTTAATCATGAGATAGTAGCAGTTTAGTACATCTTCAGGCTCCACTTCTAATTCTAGTTCCCTTGCTATTTCCTCCATGTTCTCAGTTACTTCTTCTACTGAAGTCTTGAACCTTTCAAAATCAGCCGTGAATCATGACTTTTTAGTGGCATCTAGAATGGTGAGTCCTTTCCAGAAGCTTTTCAATTGACTGTGCTTATCCATCAGAGGAATCACTATTTTGTGTAGCTATAGCTTTACAAAATGTTTCTTAAAGAAACAATAAGACTTGAAAGTCAAAATTATTCTTTGATACATGGACTGCAGAATGGGTGTTATGTTTTTAGGCATGAAAACAGCATTAATCTTTTTTGCATATCTCCATCAGAGCTCTTGGGAGACCAGGTACATTGTCAATGAGCAGCAATATTTTGAAAGGAATCTTTTTTTCTGATCAATAAGTCTCAACGGTAGGCTTAAAATATTCAGTAAATCATGTACACAGATGTGCTGTCATCTAGGCTTTGTTACATTTATAGATTCCAAGCATAGTAGATTTAGCATAATTCTTAAGGGCTTTAAGATTTTTGAAATGTTAAATGATCATTGGCTTCAACTTAATGTCACCAGCTGCATTAGCTCCTAACAAGAGACAGACTGTTCTTTGAAGCTTTGATGCCAGGTATTGACTTCTCCTCTCTAACTATGAGAAGTCCTGATGGCATCTTCTTCCAATACAAGGCTGTTTTGTCTACACTGAAAATCTGTTGTTTAGTATAACCACCTTCATTAATTATCTTAGCTTGATCTTCTGGATAATTTTTTGCAGTTTCTACAACAGCACTTGCTGTTTACCCTGAACTTTTATGTTATGCAGACAGGATTTTTCCTTAAACTTCATAAGCCTGACTCTGCATATTTAAACTTCTCTTCTGCAGCTTCCCACTGCTCTTAGCCTGCATAGCATCGAAGAGAGTTAGGGCCTTGCTCTGGATTAAACTTTGACTTAAAGGGAATGTTGTCGTTGGTTAGATCCTCTGTCTAGATCACTGAAACTTCGTCCATATCAGCAATAAGACTGTTTAACTTTTTGTCATTTGTGTGTTCACTGGAACAGCACTTTTAATATCTTTCAAAAACTTTTCCTTTGCATTTGCAACTTGGGTAATTGGTAAAGAAGGCCTAGATTTCTGCCTATGTCAACTTTGAGCATGCCTTCCTCACTCAACTTTACATTTCTAATTTTTGATTTAAAGTAGGAGATGTTTAACTCTTCCTTTCGTTTGACCACTTCTAATAACAATGAATAACAACCTCATTGTAGGGTTATTAGTTGGCCTAATTTCAATATTATTCTATCTCTGGGAATAGGGTGGAGAGGGAGAGATATCGAAGAACAGCTGATCTTTGAAGCAGTCAGACAGAACACTTATGTTTATTATGTTTGTTGTCTTATATGGGCCTGGTTCATGACTCCAAAAACCAGTTATGATAGTAAAGATCACTGATCACAGGTCACCATAACAAATATAATAATAACGAGCAAGTTTGAAATACTGCAGAATAACCAAAGTGTGACACAGAGACATGAAGAGATCAAATGCTGTTGGCAAAATGGTGCTGATAGACTTGCTCAGTGCAGAGTTGCCACAAAACTTCTATTTTTAGAAAGCACAATATCTGTGAAACTCAATAAAAAGAAGTGTAATAAAACTGAATATACCTGTACTTGAGGGTATACTTTGATTTTTAGTTAGAACATTAGCTGGAATATGTTAGCAGCCAGCTGAAAGCAAGACAAACCCAGGAAAGATGCCAGAAAGCAGTAGATATGCCAAACAGGAGAAGATAAAAGCACCAGAGCTGGAAAAATGGGAGAAGCAGGAGATGAGGCTGAAAGTAAATTTCTTTCTTTCTGTTTTTTTTTTTTTTTTTGTAATTTTGGTCTTAAGCTTTCCATTAAAACATCTTGTGCTTCTTGGACTAGTTATTAATATTAGACTTTGGTTAATTAGCATTTCAAAGAGATAGAGACAATGGGTGATGATTGTGAATCACTGGCTCTAATGAATGGCAGCTTCACTAACCCAGGGACACAGGTCCCAGCCTCTTCTTTGTGTTATACTTCTTGGAATTTTCTCCCCTAATCTCAAACTTCCTGTGCCTGTCATTCTGTTTTATCAGACTCTTCTTGCCTCTTCTACTGAATCCTCTGTTTTTCTAATCTTTCTGTTTTTATAGTTCTCCATCATCACCTTTGTGAATTAGCTTTTCTTCTCCTCTCTCTCTCTCTTTTTTTACCCCTCTAAATGGTTTCCCTACCCTTAACTCTTATCTGTATGTGACTGTTGGATTGAATGTTAAACATATTACTTGTAGTTACTTCATAAAGACTTACAACACCTAATTCCACTCCTCCCCCCAAAAAACGGGGATTGAAAGCTTTACATTTCATATTTTAAAGAAAGAAATGAATTTTTTTGCTATGTAATCAACTTCTCCTTTGGACTTTAGGTTGAGATATTTCAGTGGGAAAACAATCATCAGCCTTAATATGCTGTTATTTTAATGTTATTAAACAGTGAACTTAATTTATTCATAGTATCATGGGCTATGGCCTGGTTACTTGGCCTTCTAATTTTGTGCACAAATTTTTATAAATTGGCTTGACTACAGAAAATATTCTCTGAAATATATACCAAACATTTAAAGGGGAGAAAGCATTTAGACACCAAACAATTCTATACAAACCTCTGTCTGCCTGTAAATTCATTAAACTCACTCAGCACCTTTGTTCTTTTTCCTTCTATGTTTTAAGACACCTTTACTTTTCTGTAAAGTAACCCTTAGCATTTCTTGGAAGTCATGCTGCATGTGCTAAATCTTAGAAGTGACCATCAGTCAATTCAGTTGCTCAGTTGTGTCCGACTCTTTGCAACACCATGAACTGTAGCATGCCAAGCATCTCTGTTCCATCACCAACTCTTGATGTTGCTCAAATTCATGGCCATCGAGTCAGTGATGCCATCCAACCATCTCATCCTTTGTCATCCCATTTCCCTCCTGCCTTCAATCTTTCCCAGCCTCAGGGTCTTTTTCTAATGAGTCAGTTCCTCACATCAGATGGCCAAAGTTTTGGAGCTTCAGCTTCAGCATCAGTCCTTCCAATGAATATTCAGGACTGATTTCTTTTAGGATTGACTGGTTTGATTTCCTTGCAGTCCAAGGGACTCTCCAGAGTCTTCTCTAACACCACAATCTAAAAACTTCAATTCTTCGGCGCTCAGCTTTCTTTATAGTCCAAATCTCACATCCATGCATGACTACTGGAAAAACCATAGGTTTGATTAGATTGATCTTTGTTGGTAAAGTAATGTCTCCGCTTTTTAATTGTTGTTTAATAGGTTGGTCATAGCTTTTCTTCCAAGGAGTAAGCGTCTTTTAATTTCATGGCTGTGGTCACCATCTGCAGTGATTTTAGAAAGAAAGTGAAAGAAAGTGAAGTCTCTCAGTCATGTCCGACTCTGCGACCCCATGGATTGTAGCCCTCCAGGCTCCTCCGTCCATGGGATTTTCCAAGCAAGAATGCTGGAGTGGGTTGCCATTTCCTTCTCCAGCAGTGATTTTGGAGCCCAAGAAAATAAAGTCTGTGACTGTTTCCATTGTGTCCCCATCTATTTGCCATGAAGTGATGGGAAAAGATATCATGATCTTAGTTTTTTGAATGTTGAGTTTTGAGCCAGCTTTTTCACTCTCTTCTTTCACCTTCATCAAGAGGCTCTTTAGTTCCTCTTTGCTGTCTGTCAGTAATTCTTCACCTCAGTTCTATCAAGGAGGAGAAGTGGATGCTTTAGCAAATAGAAATAACAATGTCAGTCCAGTTGAGATGCTTCCTGGGAGAAAAGAGACAGTAGAAGGTATGATCAAAAGTTTAGAACCGGAGCAGGGACAGGGGATGGGGCAAGGTAGGGGGAGCACTAGAGCAGATGGAACTGAATAGAGGTAGAAAAAAAAGGAAATATAGTCACTTCTGTTTCTACCTCTATTCAGTTCCATCTGCTCCAGTGCCCACCTCCAGTCCTAAACTTTTGATCATACCGTCTACTGTCTTTTCTGCCAGGAAGCCTCTCAACCTGACTGGCATTATTTCTGTTAGCTAAAGCATCCATTCCCTCTCTTTGATAGAACCAAGGTGAAGAATTGCCTAAACGTTTTCACTTTCAGGTCACCATTCTATCTCCTTCTTCTCTGGTATCTTCTCTCTGCTGGAGAGGAGCTTCTTAATCTATCTGAATCCTTTAGGAACCTCTTTGCATCTTCATCCTCTAATACTTCCTTGCGTTATGCTCTCAGTCTATGTAGTTTGGATCATTTCTTGGTGTCTATTGCAAACATGAATTAAACTGAAATTGAAATTTTATTTTAATTACAGGCTGTCATCATTTTAAACAATAAAAATATTTTAAAAAATTTTTGGCCTCCAACAAAAATAACTTTTGAAGGGTATTTTTATTATTGGTAGAAGATTGTGAATCAGAAAAATGTTATTAAAAAGAGAGCAAAACATATTGATACCTCCCTTTTATCTTTACTTAATATGTGTCTAAATTGCATGATAAATCAGAAATAGAAGTGACCAATGAAATCAAAGGCTTTTTTTTGAAGAATTTTGAAGGATTTATACTATTTGGATAGAGAAAAATTGGGAAGGATCTTCTAGGAGCTCAGACAGCAAGAGTAGCAGGGCTTTAGGTTGTGAAATAAAATTGGTACATGTTGGTATATTTCATTGCTAGAACAAGATGTGTGCAGTGGGTAGGATTCATTGAGTCACTCAGTCATATATTTAAAATATCATCTAGCTGCACTTACCTTGTCCCCATCAGTATATTAGGTTTTGGAGTTTCAGTGGTAATTAAAAACAAATAACATAAAATATATTCCTATGTAGGCATTGGTTGAATAATTGCATAAGAATTTAATGGTAAACCATGTAATATATGTTTTGCAAGGAAAGAATTTGAATTTATAAAGTATACACCTGGAGGTCTTCGTATGTAGAGTGTGGGATCAGAGAATTTCTTGATGAAGGGGCATTGACCTAATATCTAAAGTGGGATGAAGAGAAAAAATTCTTTTTGTTTTGCTTTAAGATTGGCACCCCACTATATGGAAAATATGGAGGAAGGGAAGATGTCTGTAACATATCCAAAATGGTAGAAGTTGAACATGAAGTTGTAGGATTTCAGTTGAGGTTTCACATTTTGGTGGCATTTCTAAGATGGGGGAAATAGTTGAGATTGTTTAGCAAATAGACTCTTGAGCTTGGAGTGAACTGATGAAGGCATTGCTTTAAGAATCTGGTGGCAATGGATTGTTGAGTGATTGCAGTAGGAAGAGTTCACATGGAAGACTGCTGCATGGAAGCGGGCATGGAGTAATACGGTCATGAATTAAGAGAGCTTAAAGTCCATGTGAAAAATATTCTGTATGCGTTCTCAGTTTTTATGACGCTTTTTCACTCTTTTTTTTTTTAATAGAGTTGAGTGTGTGTGTTGCAGAAGTTGTATATTTAGTAAAATCTCTTCTTATTCCCTCAGGAAGAGTTATAGCACCTTCCCAGAATTCCACAGCTTTCTATTTCTACCTCTATTAGCACATACTTCATGAAGCAATTAATTATTTATGTTCTTGTTCTCTGAATAAGACTGTTAACTTCCCATGGGCTGAGATTTGTTGTTTATTTTATGTAGGGCAGCTAAGGTTGAATTTGGAAAGTAATGGGCACACTGTGGTACAGTTAATGACTGACTGAGTAACTAAAAGAATAGGGTCGACATTTATACTGTCTACATTTTCCACATGCAACACGTCTTGTTGCCTAGCTTCTTAGGGTGTCTTTAAGCAAAAGACTTTATAATTTGGAAAGAGTACTTTTCTTGTTGAAATCAGTTGCATGCCCAAAGAAAAAGCATTACATTTTAAGACACAAAGAGAGAGTGGTAAATGATTTCTCTAAGTAGGTAAGTAAGTAAAGTCACTCAGTCGTGTCTACTCTTTGTGACCCCATGGACTGCAGCCCACCAGGCTCCTCAGTCCATGAGATTCTCCAAGTAAGAATACTGGAGTGGGTTGCTATTTCCTTCTCCAAATGATTTCTCTAAAAGTTTATTTATTTAGGTTTTAGCAACCCTGGGATTTCTTTGGAAGGAATGATGCTGAAGCTGAAGCTCCAGTACTTTGGCCACCTCATGCGAAGAGTTGACTCATTGGAAAAGACCCTGATGCTGGGAGGGATTGGGGGCAGGAGGAGAAGGGGATGACCGAGGATGAGATGGCTGGATGGCATCATGGACTCAATGGACGTGAGTCTGAGTGAACTCTAGGAGCTGGTGATGGACAGGGAGGCCTGGCGTGCTGCGATTCATGGGGTCGCAAAGAGTCGGACATGACTGAGCGACTGAACTGAACTGAACTGATGCTACATACCAAAACATTTGCTGTTTTTCCATTCTGAGTAGTTGATTCAGAGGTTGCCAAAGATAGTGTTTGCTCTCTCTGTCTGATCTATCTATCTATATATCATATATCTCTATCCTCTCTCCACCTGTCTACCTATCTCCACATGTATAGGTACTCTGAAGGCAGATAAACATGGGTTTTAATCTTGACCTCACTAAACTGTAATTCAGAAAAGCCAAGTAGTCACAAAGTCAGTTTCTGAATCTCAAGAAAGGTGACTAGTTTCTCCTGTCTTATGGAGTTTATGGCAGGATTAGAAATATCTGTCAAGAATTTCATAATTGGTATGCAATACAAAATAGATATTATTTTGTTATATTTTGTGGTATTATTGTTTTCCATATTTTCATAACTGACTTACCCAATGTTTTCTAATCAACTTTGGTGAGTATTTGAGAGGAAAGTCTGAGTTCAGATGCTTCTTCTTTAAGAATGGAACATTGGGAGGATGTGCCTGGGATTCTGTACTCCCCTGTCTCCATTAGATCCACACTGGAGCCTTCAGGATGGAGAGTGAGATGGAGCCTCCTGTTATGGAAGGTGGTTGACCATCGTACATTCGCTCTTCCTAGGACTCTGTGTTCATCTTTCAGCCTTTTCAGTTAAGAAGACTCTTGTATTGGCAGGAAAATTGATTCTTGATATTTAGTTTTGTCTATGCCCAACTCCTAGCAAGTAAACCTAGCACAGGGCATCCAGGACACTAGGCCCTCATTGTCATTAAATGGAGAAACTAGTACCCTGTTCTCTTCAAAGGAAACTTACAGTCTCTTAAAGTGGTGCTTAATTCTCTCTCATTCCTTTGCCAGTGGGAAGAAGGGGGCTAGAGGCACAAATGCACGTTTCTTCCCATTCCCAAAGAGAAAGTCTATGGAGAGGGAGGAGGATGTTAACATTTTTTGCTGTAGGAAATTCAAATGACAGATGACTTTGAGAAGCTAGACAGCAACCTAGGGACAAAGGTTGTTGACTTTGAGTTGCCTTTTAATAAGAAGAACATACTCAGGCACAGGGTGTTAGGAAACAGAATAGATAAGGGGTTTGACGAAATGACTGGAAATAAAAGCAGGTGCATTTCTTGTACGTCAGACACACAAAAAATGTCATCATAAAGTATCTGAGACTTTTCTGGATGCAGGTTTAAATAAGTAACTTTATTCAGGAAATGAAAATTTTGATCAGACAGAGAAAAGATGAAGGTGGAATTCGCAGTTTGGGCCCATTTCTAGGGAAGACCTCAGGTGCCATGTAAGAGCCGTTTGGGAGTCAGTCTTGAGCTCAGGGTGGGGGCTTCTCAGGTGACACAGTGCTAAAGAATATGCCTGCTGGTGCCGGAGCTGCAGCTGACATGGGTTTGATCCCTGGGTTGGGAAAATCTCTTTGAGTAGGAAAGGGGAACTCACTCTCAATTTTAATTTTAATATAAAAGTTTAGAAAGATGTATAGGGTTTGATTTCCCATTTTCCAAGGAACTGTCATATGTGGAGGTTACTAATCATGCAGTCAGTTCCTTTTAAATCAACTTCTGTTTATTTTTAATCCCACATAGCTTCAAATAAGTATTAAAATTATTTAGTAGATATTGGAGGGATTCATAGAGCTATTACATTTAGATAGCTTTAAAATATTTTAATATTTTTATTTTCAAGCCAAAACAGCATAAATTGTACTTTATTCATGCTTTTTCCAAAGAAAGGAATTTATATTACTGCTGCTTAATCATAGTGTAATTCATAATTAACTATGATTAATCCATGTCAGACTTTATTTTGGGGGCTTCAAAATCACTGCAGATGGTGATTGCATCCATGAAATTAAAAGACACTTACTCCTTGGAAGGAAAGTTATGACCAACTTAGACAGCATATTGAAAAGCAGCGACGTTACTTTGCCAACAAAGTTCCGTCTAGTCAAGGCTATGGTTTTTCCAGTGGTCATGTATAGATGTGAGTTGGACCGTGAAGAAAGCAGAGCACTGAAGAATTGATGCTTTTGAACTGTGGTGTTGGAGAAGACTCTTGAGAATCCCTTGGACTGCAAGGAGATCCAACCAGTCCATCCTAAAGGAGATCAGTTCTGGGTGTTCTTTGGAAGGACTGATAGTAAAGCTGAAACTCCAGTACTTTGGCCACCTTATTCGAAAAGTCGACTCATTGGAAAAGACCCTGATGCTGGGAGGTATTGGGGGCAGAAGGAGAAGGGGACGACAGAGGATGAGATGGCTGGATGGCATCACCGACTCGATGGACATGAGTTTGGGTGAACTCCGGGAGTTGGTGATGGACAAGGAGGCCTGGCGTGCTGCGATTCATGGGGTCGCAAATCGGATATGACTGAGTGACTGAACTGAACTGAATCCATAATTCATCTAATAACATTAAAAGATGAAAAATAATAATGCATTTATCTAAAGAAAGTATATGTTGAGGCTCATTATATTTTAATACACTGGTTTATTACTACATACATATGGCAGTGATTCTTCTCATGTGTCTAAAATACTTTTTTGAATGAGAAATTTATTTACTGAAGTTGAGGAATTGAATACATTAGAATAAAGCAGAAAGCATGGCTAGAGCTGGGAGAACAAAATTGTAGGAACAACACAGTTTGGATTCACAGTCCCTCACTTAATAGCCCCGAGAACCTGTGCCCCCATTTCCTCAAGTGAAACAGGTTGATAATGTTACCTAGTTCATAGTGTTGTTGCTTGAAAGAGATAATGCGTGGAGGGCAGTCAGCCCTGTTCGTAGCACACAACGGGTACTCAATAAAGCACCAATTCTCTTTTCTTTATATAGTCACTCTTCTTGAGGAAGTGCATTGCAGTTTTTTCTTAGTCTGGCAGTCTGTATTTAAGAAGCAGTTTCGTGGGCATTGAAAAGTTTATGATCTTTTCAAGAAAGGAAATTTTTATTGAAAAGACTGATTATTTTGTATTACCAAAAATAGATATAATTACTAATATAAAAATAGACTGGATAGTGATTATAGTTAATGATTTCTTATGTACTTGAAAGTTGCTAAAAGAATAAATCTTAAATGCTGTCATCATAAAAAGAATTGGTCACTATTCTCTTCTGGCATGATGGAAGTGATATCTAATGCTGTGATGGTAGTCATTTTGCAGTAAATCGGTGTGTCAATTGTACACCTTAAATGTGGACTTCCCTGGTGACTCAGTGGTAAAGAATCTGCCTGCCAATGCAAGAAACATGGGTTCAATACCTAGGTTGATGGCTAATTCATGTCAATGTGTAACAAAACGAATACAGTATTGTAAAGCAAAACAAACTAAAAAATAAAAATTAAAAAAAAAAATCAACAACAACAACAAAAAAAATACCTAGGTTGGGAAGAGTCCCTGGAAAAGGGCATGGCAACCCACTCCAGTATCCTACCTGGGAAATCCCATGCAGAGGAGCCTAGCGAGCTCCAGTCTGTGGGGACGCAAAAGAGTCGGATATGACTGAGCAACTAAAATAACAGACAACACCTTAAATGTACATATGCTATTCAACAATTATGTCTCAATAAACCTGGAAAAATTAATTGGATGTATTACTTAAAAATATTTGACTATGTAACACCTCTGAAATTTCTAAATAGCATCAATAGCTGAGTCCAACAACTAGTGAATCAAATTGGAACTATACTCTAGCAAAGGCATAATGTGTCACAATGTAATCTTCAACATTAACTATTTTCTTACTGTATGAAATTCATGTGTTCTTTCAAAAAGTGTGCAGTTATGAAAAGACTGATGTCTTTTGAGTTTGGGGCTTTGGGTTTTAAGAGGCCTCTTAAAAGAAAAAGGGGGCAGATGGATCAGAGTGCCTACTGTGTGTTCTGCTGAATATCCACATGTGTTAATGCTTTTGGAATAAAAATGTCTGAAGCCCTGCCTTTAACAATAGCTCTTTAGAGCTTTTAGAAAAAAGGAAACTAAAGATAATTCCTTTGAATTGTGACCATAGAGTGCAGTTATAAAATAAAGTGAAATGAAGAAGTCAACTAATTGGATTCATTCCACTATTTCAGTTAATCTGTGTTGAATCTGAGCTCAACTGGTCGAGCGGCTTTACATGACAGCCCTCCAAGTAAATGGAAAATTTCCTGAGCTCATGCTGGTTAAGAAACAGAAGCCCTCTTTGAAAGCAGTGCAAAACTCAGCAGTTTGGGTTTCATTGAACTGGTTTAGTGGTTTCAACTTATATAACTTCCATATGGAAACTTAACACAAGCATAGAAACTTAATCCTCCTATTGTATTACCTGAGAACAGCTACTATTTCAGCGGTCTCTACTCAAGTACTCTGAAGACTTTCTTTCTAGTAAAATTGGATTTCTTTCCCAAAGATCAACAGAACCAGTCACACTTATGTAAACTGATTTCTAATAGCAGTGAAAAGAAATCCAGTTTAGTCTCCTTTTCAAAGTTCAGGAGCACTTATAACTAGTTCACTTAAAAATCAATAAAGGGTCTAAACAGAACCAGACAGACATCAACACTGTGCTCCGCAATGCAGTTTGGATGGTGCAGTAATTTTGCTTTTCTTTTGCAGTAGTCCAGAGACAATTGATGGGTTTCCTTGGTAGCACTAGTGGTAAAGAACGAACCTGCTAATGAAGGAGACCTAAGGATGCTGACTCGATCCCTGGGTTGGGAAGATCCCCTGGAGCAGGGCATGGCAACTCACTCTAGTATTCATGCTTGGAGAAGCTCGTGGACAGAGGAGCCTGGAGGGCTACAGTCCATGGGGTCTCAGTGTTGGACACGACTGAAGCAACTTGGAATGCATGCACAAAGACTAATGACAAAATTAGGCTGAACATTGTAAATTACAGTCAGCTAGGGACAATGATTGGCAAGGACTAAGGATGCAGTCTTTAAATTAAAACAAAAATCTATTTCTCAGTTGATTACAGGAAGGCTTCCTTGTGGCTCAAATGGTAAAAAATCTGCCTGCAAAGCAGGAGACCCAGTCTGTACCTAGGTGGGGAAGATCCCATGGAGAAGGAAATGGTAATCCACTTCAATATTCTTGCCTAGATAATTCCATGGACAGAGGAGTCTGGTGGGCTTCATATAGTCCATGGGGTCACAAAGAGTTGGACACAACTGATCAACTACACTTTCACTATAGGAGGGCAGGCTTTCCTGGTGGCTCAGATAGTAAAGAATCTGCCCACAATGTGGGAGATCTGAGTTCAATCCCTGGGTTGGGAAGTTCCCCTGGGAAAGGGAATGGCTAACCCCTCTAGTGTTCTTGCCTGGAGAATTCCATGGACAGAGGAGCCTGGTGGGCTACAGTCTATGGGGTTGCAAAAAGTTAGATACTACTGAACAACTAACACTTTTCACTTGGTAAGAGGGTACCCTCACTGTGAGGGTTGACCAAGCATTATGCTAAACTTCTTAAATGATTTTCTCTTGTAATTTTCTTCCCAATTCTATAGGGTGGGAATTATTTTAGCCTCATTTTAGCTTCTGAAGAAAATAATTGAGAGACGCAGTGTCTTCTGAGGGTCATACAGCTGAAAGGGGTGTATTCAGGATTGAATCTCAGGTGTTTCTCAAGCTCTTTCAAACACACCAAACTCTGTTTTGAGGAGTTCATCATTTATCTCTCAACTACATGAATTTAAAAATTATTAGAGTAGTTAATCCTCAAAATATTGACAGTTAGATTAAAAATTATTTCAAAAGCCTTTGCATGCCTTAAAGTTTTGACTACTGCTTTGAATAAGTTTTTACATAGGCAGATATCTGTTGTGAAATGAGAAAACTTATGTTTTAAAAGAAAAAAAAAAATGTGCTATTTGATGACTCAGCAGTGTTTCTATCTGCTTGTTTCAATTGCCTTAGTAAGCAATATAATATAAACTCAGTATTTTTTAAAGTAAATGTTTAAAAGATTGGCTATATCTTTTATTAGATAAAACTTTCTGGAACAAAAGAGGGCAAAGAAGTTTGAGAAAATTGTTATTTTATGCTAATTATATTTGACTATATATTATATGCTATTATATTAAAGTCAAACTCACATGTTAAGCAAAGTTGCATTACATTTCTTTTATGCTTTGAGAGATAAAAATGAGATATTCTACATAGCTAAAACAGAATTTTAACTCTAAGAGGCAAAGATACTATTTTCAGAATTTTGAATAAAAATTTCTATTAAAAAAATTCCATCTTGTTACTGACCTTATGTTTTTATATCCTGAGTGAAGTTTTACCTTTCCTTGATCTTCATCATCACTAGGTACATCAGCTATTGAATTATTTTATTAATTGCCACTGATGCAACTTTTATGAAATATAACCTTGAGTAACTACTGGTTCTAGCTTTAAAAAAACACAGAAAACTACATTATCCATTTCCTTGTAATAATGATATATTTTGAAGTCTCTTGACCTGGAATAACCTATCAATATGTGTATTTGACCTACTTGTATTCTAATTCCAACCACATAGGATAGGTGAAGCTCCTGCAAGGTATATGATGTATGTCTGAAGATAGAGATTTAACTCAGGACTTTTGACTCTTTCCAGGCTGATCTTTTATCTCCTTTAACTCTTTTCCTTCATTTTAGAAGCTCAAAATAGTGATTAGTGTCAAATTTCCATTTCGTCTGTTTTGAAGCCTAATCTAACTCCTCTTGCTCCCCAAAGACAATGTTGTTCTCAAAGAGGAGGCATCCTTAATTCAAATTCCTATGATCCATCAAATAACTCTTCCCACCATGTTTTCACTAAACTGTTTCATATCAAAAATTTCTTTTACCAGAATGTTTTCCTAACATGTGCCTCATAATTTTGTTCATATATATAGCTGGAAGTTCATTAAGCATTGATAAAGTACATACGATATGGGGGGCACTCTCTCAGATGCTGTACAACGATATCTAAGAGGTACATTCAGTTCCCAAGATACATTAAGGAGGGGGACAAAGACATAAAGATGTATATGCATGGGTTATTGTAAAAAGATATAAGATTTCATCAAAGAAGAGATGTTCTTGCAAAATGAGTCTTGAAGAGTGAATAAGAGTAAATGGGAGTGAATATGACAGGCAGTGGGACAAGGAACATGGAAACTTATGTTGTGCTTCACACTTGTGTGTGAAGTTGTACAATGCTGAGCAGAGAAGTGAGAAGGATGACGGGTGTAAGGAGAGCAGGCTGTGGAGTGGGAACCAGATCAAGACTGGCTAGAAGCCCTGTTGGGGAACCGGACTTGATTCCTGTACGTGCTGGGGGTGCTACTGGAGTGTTTTCAATTTAGTTAGATTATTTTCTAACAGCAGTGTGAATAGACACTTGAAAAGGGCAAAACTAGAGGCAGGGAAACCAGTTATGAAGTGAGTACAAATGACCTAAGCTGGATATAGTGAAAACTTGGACCAAGTCTGTGGTGATAGAGGAGGGGGGAGGAGACAATTTAGAGAAATATTCAATAAAGTCTTAAATGACATAGAGAGTTCTAAATGTTTACCAAGAACAGAACAAATCCAGGTTTTGTGGGGCCTGAAACTTACACAGTTTATGAAAAAGAATGCAAAATTATGGATTCAAAATGAAGTACAAAAGTAAACATTTACTTAAAATTAGAAAAGAAACCACAAAGTTGCGCATTTTGAGAGCATGCCGGGAACCATAAACCTCACAAAATTAAGAGAGATATATTTCATTAAGCAGAAACTAATATTTTTACCACCTCAGCTTTTCTTTAGCCATATCCAAAACCTGGCTGTACCCATTTTAACTATCTCCCAACACAAAAAAATATGACAGAGATAAAAACTAGAGCAGAGTGGAAAGAGTCAGGAGAAAGTAGAACAACCAAAATATTTTGTCCTGGTGATAAAGTGAGTACTCATGGTTAGTGAGCAATCAACACAGATATATAAATTATTCTTAGTCTTTCTTAGCTGCACAAAGTATTTTCAACTTTTTTATCTGGAAGATTCTGAATTATCAGGAATTGCATGTTTTTGGCCTTAAGAATAGAATAATTAATGACTGTAATTGTTAACAGTGAGAAGTGAGAAAGAATATCCAATGAAGAAAAGAATTGTACCATTGCCTCACAGAGATGTGCTCTCTCTCTCCAGTATTTATTATTTTAGTATCTTACTGAATTAAGAGACCTGCAGTATTCACATATATTGGACTCTGATCTCAATCACTCTTAAAGAATATACTCTTTAAGAACAATAAACTTGATACCATAATGTGTAAATGCAAATAAACTTCTCTAAACTTATTTTATCCAATTTGAGATCTATAAGTGAAAACGAGACAGCAAAACTAAGAGTGAGATGATTTTGTAAATTGCTTTATTTAGAGAATAGTAAATAGTTAGCATTGCAGTATTAATTCCTGGATTTTGTTTGTAATTGTGAGTCAACTAGTCATTCAGTGAGAAATGGGGCAAGATTTGATGAAATACAAAATTCACGAAACTTTCTATCTCTACTTTGAGAGACAGTACATCTTTGGGATTAAGGGTAAAGACCCTAGAACCTTACTGATTGAGTTGGGCTCTCAGCTTCACTGCTGACTGGTTGTATTTAACCTCTCTGGGCCTCAGTTTCACTATCTATCTGTTAAGTGAATATTAATAATACCTACCTTTCTGGGTTGTGGGGTGAATGATAGGTATCAATGGATATAAAGATCTTAGAGGCAATACCTGACACATAATAATAAGCATTATCTAAGTTTTGCTATTTTTATTTTCCAAAGAGAAGGCACCATAGTTTTCCTTGGAATGCTCCAGAAGTCCCTGTATAACTGAGTGGTTAGATTTCCCAACTTTATTGCTGGCCGTTGTGCCAAGTATGCTGACCTCCAGCCCAGTGTTTCTTAAACTGTTCCATATGGGTGTTCTGAGATAAATTATGGTGCCCAATAAAGATTGAGCTGAAGCAAATTAAATGTTTTAGAGGTAATAGAAATTTCTAAGTAGTTTTTCATGCCCCAGATTATAAGTCCACATGGTACAGACATGGACTCTGAAGATGATTGAACAATAACTTTTTTGTTTGAGGGGACTGCAGGAATACTGTTACATGGATTTTCACTGACTATAATATGCTATGCTAAGACTTGCCTACTTTGGATGGTGCACATTCAGGCCCTTTGAAGAGGCAGATTGTAAGTGCCAATCAAACAAATTACACCCCAGCATCCACTGTCCTGCCCTGCACAGGAAAGTGTCACTTGTTTATTTAACATTTGTGACCTTGTTAATAAAAAAAAGAACCTTAATACTGGCGATGGTGATGGCCACTTGGTGTAAATAGGGCTAACGAGCTAAGTGACAAATGAGTCGTTTCCATGGGTGTGCACATCTGTTCTGTTCTTTGGATTGTGGCTGGAGCTGTCCTTGGCAGACCATTGTCACTTTCAGATTTGCTTCCAGTATCCTGTTTAACTCATCACATCCCAGCAACTTGTTCCTTAACTTAGGCAGAAAGTGCAGTTTCCTCATTGCTGCTCCTCTAGCACCATTCTCTGAACCTAAGGTTTAGGTGACTGCCAGCATCACTTCCCTTGCCTTTTGATCACTAAAATTCCATGATCTAGGCATCACTTGTATTTATGAGTAAACTTTTCCCTTTGAGCCACCCCCATTCTCAAAGGCTTCTAGAAGAGCCATTTCCTGACAGCTAAGGAGCAATCAACTCCACTCTCCTCCTACATAACAGTGAGTAATCTTTTCTGCAGTCAATATTACAGGCTCCACGAGTGTACCCTCTTATGACTTGGGGATGATAGAAAAGAAACTTGACCAGATATTATCAGACTTGGAACAGTAGAACAAAATAAATATGGTATTCAATATGCTTTTTAATAACTATGTGGAACGTGTAGCTATCAAAGAAAATAGTCAAGAAGAAATAAACCATTCATGGGTGTTTAGTGTTGAAAGCAACCTTGTAATTGTTTAGTCTGGTTTCTTTATTCAGTAGTTGTGGAAGGTAAGGAGCATGCATTGCTCCTTACTTGCTCCAGGGCATGCATTTAGTCAAGGAGCTGCAGGAATTCTGGAATGGCTTTCTGATTCACCGCCCAGTGTTTGAAAATGCCTAAATGTTTTTGGCTGGGAGGCTACTTGAGGTAGTTTTCTTTTTACTTGTTATGTCAGAAGACACATAAGTAGTACCCTTTTTACATGTCAGTTAGTCAGTGATGGAGTGAGGGAATAAGTATAGACTTTTTCATATTTAAGTTATATTGTTGAGTAGAGGAGAAAATTCTCTAATTAATTCTAGATCCGTCTTGAGTCTTTCTGCTACAATTGCTACAGTAATTGACTGACTCACTGAACTGTGGAGCTTTTATTAGATTCTCTCTCTCTTATATTTGAATTATTTTTTTAGAAAATTATTTACTTGTGATTTGGGGAGAGGAAAGAGTATAAACCTAGGATAAATAATTTAAGTTCTACTCCAAGTTCCACTTTGAACCTGAAGCCTGATCATGAGCCAGTCATTTTGCCAGTTTTGGCCTCATTTTTTTCTCTCAGTTATGCATGGGAAAAGCTACATGTCCTTGAATGTTACAACTGTCATGTCAGTTAGCCTCATGCATTTCATACATTTCCAATGCTTGATTGTTGGAAGAAAGACGAGGGCAGGAGTTTGGCATCTGTGATTGTGTTATCAACGGATGGGCTTTAAAATAGGAGTCCTATGTTTTGAGTAACAAAAAGACCATCGCAGGGTTTCTCACTCAATAATAAGAGAATGCTGAAGAGAATTCTGAGTAAGAGCACTGAGATATTTTTGGAGGTTTTTCAATTAGGCCTCTATTTCATCTTAAAAACTAAAACTCATGTAATTAAAATGTGGCTGATTTGTGTTAAAAATAGTATGTTAGCATATGTTCTAAAACTAGAACACAAGCATGGGTTTTCTAAATCTTTCAAGGGACTAGAGCAGGAAATTAGAGTTTTTGAGCCTAAATCATACTCATTTGCAGTGTGGTCTGGGTCTTCTGAAAGAATAACAGGGAAGGCATTGGGGTGAGTGGCTCTGGATACTAGTGATGCCAAGAACTTTCTTTTAGTTTTTCTTAGCCTTTGGTATTCCACTGTTTTGTACCTCATCAAAGTGTCTTTCACTTTTCTTTTTCAAAAATACAAATTGAGCCCTTAGTTACTCTCTGCCTTGAGGATGGAAAAATATATTAAAGATTTCCCATACTAATGCTGAATAGTAAAGAAAAGGAGTGTGAAAAGCTCACATAAAGAAATAAAAATATATTTGAAAATACTTCTAAGTATTTTAGAAGAAGTATAACTTGAAATGGAGGTATTTTTGAAGATTCAGTTCAGTTCAGTCACTCAGTCGTGTCCGACTCTTTGCAACTCCATGAATCGCAGCACGCCAGGCCTCCCTGTCCATCACCAACTCCCGGGGTTCACTCAAACTCATGTCCATCAAGTCAGTGACGCCACCAGCCATCTCATCCTCTGTCGTCCCCTTCGGCAACAACAACAACAAAAATCTTTGACTAGGTTTTTCTCATTCAGTGCTTTGTCATTCTAGACTTACGGACATAGACCTCGACCCAATGAATTAAAAAAGACAGGATGTTCATTGTCATTTAAAGAAACATTGAGAAAATTAAATTCTCCCCCCCGCCCCCCCTCACCCCCCCCAAATCATAAGTTCAATTGAGAATAGATATTTAATTCAAGATCAGTAGAAAATCTATTGTTTGTTACTAATGACTCAGCTACTCAAATGATCTATTGTATCAGTGTCCAGTGGCAGGAAGGGGCTTTGTGCAGTATCGTTGTAACCATGACATTAGTGACATCATTTAGTAGAAACAGAATTTGGAATATTTGGGAAACAAAGCAATGGCTTCTTTGCTTGCTTCTGTGAAAACCCAGTGACTACTAAGAGAGTGTAATGGGCAATGTTGATTTCTCTGCAAATGTTTAGCAGTGTTATATGTACACATACATAGGTACATAATAAAATGTTCTACCTAAATTTTCATACTGATCCTGAGATTCACAGTGTTCCATAGACTAAATAATGTTGTCCTTGTATTCCAAAGCCGTGCTCTGTTTTGAAAGCAATACCTTTGGATTATACACAGTATTGATTCAACAGGGCCTAGAAAACACACAAGATTGGTTCTACTCTGAGGTATGCCTTTGTTAAAAAAAAAAAAAGAATCCCTTCAGCTTTTCCTTTCTTGACCTCACTAATAATAATGAAAGAAAGGGAGGGCATTCTACGAGGCTGTGTCAGTCAGTAGTATAGGGAGATCCGTGAGGGAAGCATCATTGTTACCATAGAAATGAATGCTGCTCCTGTCAGGGGCATACAAAGGACAGACTGAACATTGAGGAGTGGAAAAGCAATGGGAAGAAAGGGTGCCATCCAGTGAGAATGGGAGAGACTATACTGAATTAATTTATTGGGAAAAGAACAGCATGAATCAGGGTGGGGGACCTAGATCCTGAAAACCCCCAAAGAAAATGTGATAAACAGTATCGCAGTTTGGGTGGAAACTGCAAAGAAAAGGTGATTTCTACTTTTAAAAATTAAACTTTGGGGGACTTCCCCTGTGGGGCCTAGTGGTTAGGATTCTTGGGCTCACTCCCTGGCCTGAGAACTAAGATCTTACAAGCTGTGTGGTGCTGCTGCCTCCAGAAAACAAAACAAAACAAAACAAAACAAAACAAAACAAAACAAAAAGCTTTTAATTTTCTTCTAAGTTAGATATATTCTATATTTTGCCTTTAAAGCTACTTCTTGAATCTTGAGGTTTTCTTAAAAATTAAGTTGGAAGAAAACAAAATGAGGAAAATATTAACATTTGTGCTAGACTGTGTATTTTAAGGGCTTCCCAGGGGGCTCAGTGGTAAATAATCCACCTGCCAATGCCAGAGATGTGAGCTCAATCCCTGGGTCAGGAAGATCCCTGGAGAAGGAAATGCAACTCACTTCACCTCCCTGGTGGCTCAGACAGTAAAGCGTCTGCCTACAATGCGGGAGACCCGGGTTCAATCCCTGGGTTGGGAAGATCTCCTGGCGAACGCAATGGCGACCCACTCCAGTATTCTCGCCTGGAGAATCCCATGGACGGAGAAATTTGGTAGGCTACAGTCCATGGGGTCGCAAAGAGTCAGACACGACTGAGCGACTTCACTTTCTTTCTTTCAGTCTTTCTTGCCTGGGAAATACCATAGACAGAGGAGCCTGGCAGACTACAATCCATAGGATCACAAAAGAGTTGAACATTTCTTGGTGACTAAACAGCAATTGTATTTGAATCCTGAGTTCTTTTCTTGCTTGTTTTTGAATTTGGGGCAAGTCATTTGACCATACCTTAAATCAGGGTGTTAAATAATACCAGCCTCACAATTAATGGATTAATATATGAGAGAAGCAAATTCAAACCCCAGGCCATGGAGTGAACATTTTTAATTGGAGGAAAAGTTTAGGGAATGGAATCTAAGATATAAATCATTAAAATCAATATAAATCATTTTGCATGTTTGAGAATGAAGAGAAAAAGGATAAAAAGTTGTGTTTTTTTTCCCCTTCATCTCTCTCTTGAAAAAAGAGAAAAACCTGTTTGTGTTTGATAACCATGGATAGAGATAGAAAACATACACATGTGAATATATAAGTGGGTGGTAATTTGCAAAAGGCATTAATAAAATGCTATTAAAATGTTACTTTTGGCCTTCAGAAAGATCTTAATGGGCTTAATACTTTCATTTATTTGCTAATTTGGATAGATTGTCAAAGTAAAATTTCAAGTGTTTATTCATGCCCTGAATAGAATGCAAGGGTGATATTTTATAAAATTTGATATATATCCTGGAAAATGTTTAGTATTAATAGATTAATACTATTTATGTAATGTACTATGGTGAACATGATGATATGCCATCCAGATACTCCTCCAAGGAAAATTTTGTCTCAGCTCTGGCCTCCTCATTCCAAGATCATGCCATTCCCAGAGCAGCCCACTTTCATGGTTGATGAAGATTGGAAGTACAAGTCCAGGCATTTTTATTCAATGTGAAACAACTCTGATGTCCAGTGGAGTTGACCAAGGCAGTAGGAGGGTCTGAACTGAAGCTCAGTTTCTCCTTCTGGCAATCCTGCTTCCCTCCCCTCCTTTCCATAGATGTTCAGTCCAAAAGCATAAACATCCTGCATGCTAAGCTCCATCTCAGAATCTGATTTCTGGAGAACCTATCTGGCTTCATGAACTTCTTTCTACTGCATGCAAATTCTTATATGGACATATTTTTGTACATAAAATAAAAAATTCAGTTTTCAAATGTCCAGCTGCCATCAAATCATCTGTCTCATATTCTTTTAAGAATTCACAAAGCAAAGAAGTAGTGCTGGTAAAATTTCAGTTTGCTCATGTTTTACATGCAGAGTCTTAGCTACTAAAGGGTTCTAAGGAAATACCTGATTACATTTAGAGGATTTAAGGAGACCCTGGTCTTTCCATATAGTGCTAGTGATAAAGAACCCACCTGCCAATGCAGGAGACCTAAGAGATGCAGGTTCGATCCCTAGGTTGGGAAGATGTCCTGGAGGAGGGCATGGCAACCCGTTCTAGTGTTCTTGCCTGGAGAATCCCCTGGGCAGAGGAGCCTGGAGGGCTACAGTCCAGAGGGTTGCAAAGAGCTGGACATGACTCATGAAGTGACTTAGGATGCATGCACGCAGGTGGCCCACTAAATGCATGGATATAGATGAGACAGCTAGAGCCTAGATGGGTAAAAGGACACATTCTAGGTATTACTGTCATACTAGAGGTTAGAACACAAGGCCGTTTACTACTCCTTCCTTAGCTTCCTGTGATCAGAGATGTTTTTTTATCTTTTTCTCTCTTTCTTTCTTTTTCTATTTCTCAAGCCCAGATTCTTTCTGTTTCATCCTAAGCCACAGCTGTTTATCACAAATGTAAAATCCTTTTAGAGAAATGATTGGGAGTGTGGTGTGTGTAGGAAGTATACAAAGGGAGCATATATTTCTGGTATTTGTCAGCTTGTAACTGTGCTCAAAACTGATCAAATTGGAGGGTACTTGGGAAAGACTAGAGATCTCTTCAAGAAAATTAGAGATACCAAGGGAACATTTCATGCAAAGATGGGCTCGATAAAGGACAGAAATGGTTTGGACCTAACAGAAGCAGAAGATATTAAGAAGAGGTGGCAAGAATACACGGAAGAACTGTACAAAAAAGATCTTCATGACCCAGATAATCATCGTGATGTGCTGACTACTCTAGAGCCAGACATCTTGGAATGTGAAGTCAAGTGGGCCTTAGAAAGCATCACTATGAACAAAGCTAGTGGAGGTGATGGAATTCCCGTTGAGCTGTTTCAAATCCTGAAAGATGATGCTGTGAAAGTGCTGCACTCAATTTGCCAGCAAATCTGGAAAACTCAGCAGTGGCCACAGGACTGGAAAAGGTCAGTTTTCATCCCAATTCCAAAGAAAGGCAATGCCAAAGAATGCTCAAACTACCACACAATTGCACTCATCTCACATGCTAGTAAAGTAATGCTCAAAATTCTCCAAGCCAGACTTCAGCAATATGTGAACCGTGAACTCCCTGATGTTCAAGCTGGTTTTAGAAAAGGCAGAGGAACCAGAGATCAAATTGCCAACATCCGCTGGATCATGGAAAAAGCAAGAGAGTTCCAGAAAAACATCTATTTCTGCTTTATTGACTATGCCAAAGCCTTTGACTGTGTGGATCACAGTAAACTGTGGAAAATTCTGAAAGAGATGGGAATACCAGACCAC
>SJXQ01006029.1:387490-450494 GCA_006408695.1 Aepyceros melampus
TTGTTTTTGCTTTGGCTCTATCCCTTCATTCTGTCTGGAGTTATTTCTCCACTGATCTCCAGTAGCATATTGGGCACCTAATGACCTGGGGAGTTTCTCTTTTGGTATCCTATCATTTTGCCTTTTCATACTGTTCATGGGGTTCTCAAGGCAAGAATACTGAAGTGGCTTGCCATTCCCTTCTTCAGTGGACCACATTCTGTCAGACCTCTCCACCATGACCCACCCATCTTGTGTTGCCCTGCAGGCATGGCTTGGTTTCATTGAGTTAGACAAGGGTGTGGTCCTAGTGTGATTAGATTGACTAGTTTTCTGTGAGTATGGTTTCAGTGTGTCTGCCCTCTGATTCCCTCTTGCAACACCTACCATCTTACTTGGGTTTCTCTTACCTTGGGCATGGGGTATCTCTTCACGACTGCTCCAGCAAAGCACAGCCACTGCACCTTACCTTTGATGAGGAGTATCTCCTCACCGCCACCGTTCCTGACCTTCAGCGTAGGATAGCTCCTCTAGGCCCTCCTGTGCTGCCCAGCCACCACTCCTCGGGTCAATAATAGGACCCTATATTTAAACATATCCCACTCTTTCCCTCTATAACTGTGCCTTTTTTGTGTGGGCTTGGATTTACATAGGTGCTTTTTACTTGTGCCTCAATTCTAGATTTTAACAGGCCAGATATAGTTTTTACTTTCTAAAGCTTACTTTTTCACCTAAAATGATGTGTTTGAAACCTGAACATGGATAGGAGATGAAATGTTATGATATAAAATAAATTGTTGCAGCAAAAACCCTGAAAAATTTTGCATTTAAATATGTTAATATATTAGATTTTAACAGTGAGGTTGACAGGGAGTTTCAGATTGAATATTTTGTCCTCAAAATGGTAAATATTAGAAATGGTTCAGTGCTCAACAGTTTGAATTCATATTTCAGTAGAGCTGCTACTTGTTTAATACAAATATGTGGATTTTCCTGGCCATACTTCTCTTAGAATGAAAAAAAAAGGCCAAAGTGATTTTAACTATATTTTGCCTATGACTGTTTCAATTTTATTATTCAGATGCATTTTATAATCAGGTGTATAGATGATATTTTATCTCTGATATCTAATATTTTTTTTATCATTCTTCGACAATGTAGGAAATATTGGGCTGAGGGAACTTCTGAAGGCAATAAGAAACAGATAGCCAGGGGGAATTAAATAAAACTTTCAATTTCAACCTAAATTACTATCTTTATGTGATCTCTATTTTTTCAGACCCTTGGCCTAGTGCAGAAAAAGAGAAAGAGAGTCAAAGGGAGAATGAAAGAGAGGGGAAAAGAGAGAGAGAGTGAGAGGAGAAGAGAGGGAGAAAGAGATATATAACCTTTCAGAGGTAAATATAGCATTTTTTCACCTTCTCCTGTGATCACAGAGGTATGAGACTATAGCCGAATGACCAGAGATGTAATGTTGATCGCTTTGGAAATGGAAGAAGGTAGCTGTGTGTCAAGGATGCAGATAACATTTAGAAGCTGGAAAACATAAGGTGATGGATTGCCCCTAAGCTTCCAGAAAGGGACACAGCCTTGCTATTGCCTGACACAGTGAGACTTGTGTCAGCTGTCTGACTTCCAGAAGTGTAAGATAACAAATTTGCATTATTTAACCACTAAATTTGTCATAATTTGTTAGGGCAGTAATAAAAAATATATAAGCATGTACACATTTCATATCACTTTGAAGGAAGTACAGTTTTTTTTATTGTTTTTAATTTATTTGATTTACTTCTTACCATGTTCCCTTATGTTACATATATAATATATGTTCAAATCACCATCCCCTATGAAGTGAAAAGCAAGGAAAAGAGGGAAAGGTACATCCAATTAAACGTAGAGTTCCAAAAAATAGCTGGAAGAGACAAGCAAGCCGTCTTCAATGAACGGTGCTTAATAATTGAAGAAAACAACAAAAGGGGAAAGATTAGAGATCTCTTCAGGAAAACCGGAAACATCAAGGGAACATTTCTCCTAAAGATGGACATAATAAAGGATAAAAATGGTCAAGACCTAATAGACACTGAAGAGATCAAGAAGAGATGGAAGGAATACACAGAACTATATAAAAAAGATCTTAATGAACTGGATTACTATGATGGTGAGGTTAGTCATCCAGAGCCAGACATTCTGGAGTGTGAAGTCAGGAAGTCAAGTGGGCCTTAAGAAGCACTGCTGTTAATAAAGCTAGTAGATGTGATGAAATTCCAGCAGAACTATTCAAATCTCTAAAGAATGATGCCATCAAGGTTTTGCATTCATTATGTCAGCAAATCTGGAAGACCCAGCTTTTGCCACAGGATTGGAAAGGTCAATCCTCATCCTAATTCCCAAGAAGGGTAGCTCACCAAAGAATGTGCTAACCACTGGACAGTTGCATTTATCTCCCATGCTCATAAGGTCAAAATTAAAATCATGCTTGCTACACTTCAGCATTATGTGAAGTCCAAGAACGTCCAGATGTCAAGCTGGGTTTAGAAAAGGAGCAGAACTAGAGATCAAATTGCCAACATTTGCTAGATTATAGAGAAAGCAAGGGAATTTCAGAAAAACATCTATTTCCATTTCATCAGCTATGCTAAAGCCTTTGACTGTGTGGATCATGACAAACCGTGGAAAGCTCTTAGAGAGATGGGAATACCAGACCATCTTATCTGTCTCCTGAGAAACCTGTATGCAGGTCAAGAAGCAACAGTTAGAACACTGTATGGAATAACTGGTTGGTTCAAGATTGAGAAAGGAGTATGACAGGTCTGTCTGCTGCTGAGCATTAGAGATCAAATTGCCAACATTTGCTAGATTATAGAGAAAGCAAGGGAATTTCAGAAAAACATCTATTTCCATTTCATCAGCTTGCTAAAGCCTTTGACTGTGTGGATCATGACAAACTGTGGAAAGCTCTTAGAGAGATGGGAATACCAGACCATCTTATCTGTCTCCTGAGAAACCTGTATGCAGGTCAAGAAGCAACAGTTAGAACACTGTATGGAATAACTGGTTGGTTCAAGATTGAGAAAGGAGTATGACAGGTCTGTCTGCTGCTGAGCACATGATGAGAAATGCCAGGCTAGAGGAGTTAAAAGCTGGAATCAAGATAGGGAGGAGAAACATCAACAATCTCAGATATGCGGATGATCACTCTAATGGCAGAAAGCAAAGAGGAACTAAAGAGCCTCTTGATGAGAGTGAAGGAGAGTGAAAGAGCTGGTTTAAGACTAAATATTGTAAATAATGGCATCCAGTTCCACCACTGCATGGCAAATAAAAGAGGAATAGGTGAAAGTAGTGATGATTTCCTCTACTTGGGCTCCAAAATCACAGTGGACGTTGACTGTAGCCATGAAATCAGAGGACAATGAAGACATTTGTTTCTTGGCGGGAAAATGATGACAAACCTAGACAGTGTGTGGAAAGCAGAGGCATTACTCTGCTGACAAAGGTCTGATTAGTCTATGCTATGTCTTTGCATAGTCTGTGCATAGTCTTAGTCAAGGCTATGGTTTTCCCACTGGTCATGTGTGGTTGTGACAGCTGGACCATAAAGAATGCAGAATGCCAAAAAATTGATGCCTTTGAACTGTGGTGCTGGAAGAGACTCCTGAAAGTCCCTTGGACAGCAGGGAGATCAAAGCAGTCAATCTTAAGGGAGATCAACCCTGAATATTCACTGGAAGGACTGATGCTAAAGCTGAAGCTCCAGTATTTAGGTTATTTGATGCAAACAGATGACTCATTGGAAAAGTCCCTGATGTTGGGAAAGATTGAAGGCAGAGGCGAGGAGAGAGTCAGAGGATGAGATGACTGGATGGTATCACCAATACAATGGACATGAACTTGGGCAAACTCCGGGAGATGGTAAGAGACAAGGAGGCCTGGATGCTGCACTCCATGGTGTCCCACAGTGTTGGATGTGACTGGACAACTGAACAACAACAACAATGTAAGACAGATTTGTTATGGAAACTCTCAGTTTGCTGTATCATGAAAATTCACCAGGGAATTATACCCTTCATTCAATGAATATTTATAGAGTACTTTATATGCCAGAAACTCTGCTAAGTGGCAGAGATACTGAAAAGAGTAATAGCCATTCAGATCTTCTGCCTATTTTTTAATTGAGTTGTTTGGGTTTTGAAACAGATTTGTATGAGCTTTTTATATGGTTTGGATATTAACCCTTTAGAAAACATATCATTTGCAGATACTTCTATTCAGTAGGTTGCCTTTTCATTTTTTTAAACCTTTTAAGTTTGATTAGATTCCATTTGTTTAGTTTTTGCTATTCCTTTTTTTTTGCAAAAAAAAAAAAAAAAATTGCTAAGGCATGTCAAAGAGTACTCTGCTGGTTTTCTTCCAGAAGTCCTATGACTTCATTTATGCTTTTAATCCATTTTGAATTTATTTTTGCACATATTGTGAAAAACTGTCCAAAGAAGTCATACAGTTGTCCAACAAGCACATGAAAAAATGTTCAATACCAATCATCAGGGAAATGCAAATTCACACTATGATGAAATATTACCTCACACCTGTCAGAACAGCTCTTATCAAAAAGACAACAAATAATATATCTTGGCAACGGTGTGGAGAAGAAGCAACCCTAGTACACTGTTGGTGGGAATGTAAATTGGTACAGCCACCATGGGAAGTAGTATGGAGGTTCCTCAAAAATTAATATGATCAAGCAATTCCACTTCTAGGTATATATCAAAAAATGAAAATGCTTATTTGAAAAGATATACACACCCAATATTCATAGCAGCACTATTTATAATAACCAAGGTATGGAAGCAACCCGAGTGATCATCAACAGTTCAGTTCAGTTCAGTCACTCAGTCGTGTCCGACTCTTTGTGACCCCATGAACCACAACACGCCAGGCCTCCCTGTCCATCACCACTCCCAGAGTCCACCCAAAGCCATGTCCATTAAGTCGGTGATGCCATTCAGCCATCTCATCCTCTGTTGTCCCCTTCTCCTCCTGCCCTCAATCTTTTTCAGCATCAGGGTCTTTTCCAATGAGTCAGCTCTTTGCATCAGGTGGACAAAGTATTGGAATTTCAACTTCAACATCAGTCCTTCCAATGAACAACCAGGACTGATCTCCTTTAGGATGGATTGGGTGGAATTAATAAAGAAGATGTGGAATATTCTTTATATATGTATATATAAAACACACACTGAAATACTATTGAGTCATCTCAGCTTATTAAAGGATAAATTTGCCATTTCCAACAATATGACTGATTTGGAGGGTATTGTGAGTAGTGAAATAAGTCAGCCAAAGACAAATGCTATGTTCTCACTTATATGTGGAATCTGAAAATAGAACAAATGAATGAATATAGCAAAACAGAAATAAACTCACAGATATGGAGAGTAAACTAGTGATTACCAGTGGGGAGAGGGGTTGACAGAGGGGCAAGATAGAGGAAGAAGATTAAGAGGTACAAACGACTAGGTATAAAGTAAGTGAGATACAAGATTGCAACGTGCACCACAGTGAATATAGACAGTTTTATTTAATAACTATTAATGGAGCTACTTAATAGTTAATTGGGCTTCTGTGGTGGCTCAGATGGTAAAGAATCCACCTGCAATGCAGGAGACACGGGTTTGATCCCTGGATTGGAAAGATCCCCTGGAGAAGAACATGGCAACCCACTCCAGTACTCTTGCCTGGAGAATCTCCATGGACAGAGGAGCCTGGTGGACTACCGTCCATGGGGTCTCAAAGAATCAGACATGACGGAGCGACTAAACATAGCATACAAACACAACACAATGGAGTATAATCTATTAAATTACTGAGTCACTGTATTGTGCACCTGAAATTAATCTAATATTATATATCAATTTAAGTCTGAATTTGGCAATCAGGAGTTCATGATCTGAGCCACAGTCAGCTCCTGGTCTTGTCTGTCTATCTATTAGATCTAGGTCCTTAAATATATTTCTCACTTCTACTGTATAATCATAAGGGATTTGATTTAGGTCACACCTGAATGGTCTAGCAGTTTTCCCTACTTTCTTCAGTTTGAGTCTGAATTTGGTAATAAGGAGTTTATGATCTGAGCCACAGTCAGCTCCCGGTCTTGTTTTTGTTGACTGTATAGACCTTCTCCATCTTTGGCTGCAAAGAATATAATCAGTCTGATTCGGTGTTGACCATCTGGTGATGTCCATGTGTAGAGTCTTCTCTTGTGTTGTTGGAAGGGGGTGTTTGCTATGACCAGTGCATTTTCTTGGCAAAACTCTATTAGTCTTTGGCCTGCTTCATTCCGCATTCCAAGGCCAAATTTTCCTGTTACTCCAGGTGTTTCTTGACTTCTTACTTTTGTATTCCAGTCCCCTAGAATGAAAAGGACATCTTTTTTGGGTGTTAGTTCTAAAAGGTCTTGTATGTTTTCATAAATCCGTTCAACTTCAGCTTCTTCAGCATTACAGGTTGGGGCATAAACTTGGATAACTGTGATATTGAATGGTTTGCCTTGGAGATGAACAGAGATCATTCTGTCGTTTTTGAGATTGCAATCAAGTACTGCATTTTGGACTCTTTTGTTGACCATAATGACTACTCCATTTCTTCTGAGGGATTCTTGCCAAAGTAGTAGATATAATGGTCATCTGAGTTAAATTCACCCTTACCAGTCCAGTTTAGTTCGCGGATTCCTACAATGTCGACATTCACTCTTGCCATCTCCTGTTTGACTACTTCCAATTTGCCTTGATTCATGGACCTGACATTCCAGGTTCCTATGCAATATTGCTCTTTACAGCATCAGATCTTGCTTCTCTCACAAGTCATATCCACAACTAGGTATTGTTTTTGCTTTGGCTCCATTCTTTTATTCTTTCTCGAGTTATTTTTCCACTGATCTCCAGTAGCATATTGGGCACTTAATGACCTGGGAAGTTCCTCTTTCGGTATCCTATCATTTTGCCTTTTCATACTGTTCATGAGATTCTCAAGGCAAGAATACTGAAGTGGCTTGCCATTCCCTTCTCCAGTGGACCACATTCTGTCAGACCTCTCCACCATGACCCACCTGTCTTGGGTTGACCCGTAGGCATGGCTTGGTTTCATAGAGTTATACAAGGCTGTGGTCCTAGTGTGATTAGATTGACTAGTTTTCTGTGAGTATGGATTCAGTGTGTCTCCCCTCTGATGCCCTCTTGAACACTTACCATCTTACATGGGTTTCTCTTACCTTCGGTGTGGGGTATCTCTTCATGGCTGTTCCATGTTCAAGCTGGTTTTAGAAAAGGCAGAGGAACCAGAGATCAAATTGCCAACATCCGGTGAGTCATGGAGAAAGCAAGAGAGTTCCAGAAAAAATATCTACTTCTGCTTTATTCACTATGCCAAAGCCTTTGACTGTGTGGATCACAGTAAACTGTGGAAAATTCTGCAAGAGGTGGGAATACCAGACCACCTGACCTGCCTCTTGAGAAATCAGTATGCAGGTCAGGAAGCAACAGTTAGAACTGGACATGGAACAACAGACTGGTTCCAAATAGGAAAAGGAGTACATCAAGGCTGTATATTGTCACCCTGCTTATTTAACTTGTATGCAGAGTAAATCATGAGAAACACTAGGCTGGAAGAAGCACTAGCTGGAATCAAGATTGCCGGGAGAAATATCAATAACCTCAGCTATGCAGATGAAACCACCCTTCTGGCAGAAACTGAAGAGGAACTAAAAAGCCTCTTGATGAAAGTTAAAGAGGAGAGTGAAAAAGTTGGCTTAAAGCTCAACATTCAGAAAATGAAGATCATGGCATCTGGTCCCATCACTTCATGGGAAATAGATGGGGAAACAGGGGAAGAGTGCCAGACTTTATTTTTCTGAGCTCCCAAATCACTGCAGATGGTGACTGCAGCCATGAAATCAAAAGACGCTTACTCCTTAGAAGAAAAGTTATGACCAACCTAAATAGCATATTCAAAATCAGATACATTACTTTGCCGACTAAGGTCCATCTAGTCAAGGCCATGGTTTTTCCTGTGGTCATGTATGGATGTGAGAGTTGGACTGTGAAGAAGGCTGAGCACTAAAGAATTGATGCTTTTGAACTGTGGTGTTGGAGAAGACTCTTGAGAGTCCCTTGGACTGCAAGAAGATCCAACCAGTCCATTCTGAAGGAGATAAGCCCTGGGATTTCTTTGGAGGGAATAATGCTAAAGCTGAAACTCCAGTATTTGGCCACCACATGTGAAGAGTTGATTCATTGGAAAAGACTCTGATGCTGGGAGGAATTGGGGGCAGGAGGAGAAGGGGACGACAGAGGATGAGATGGCTGGATGGCATCACAGACTCGAACGTGAGTCTGGGTGAACTCCAGGAGATTATGATGGACAGGGAGCCCTGGCGTGCCATGGTTCATGGGGTCACAAAGAGTCGGAAACAACTGAGCGAATGAACTGAACTGAACTGAACTTGATGGTTACAGTAATCTGGGCTGTAGGTTGTTTTCTTTCATCACTTTAAGTATGTCTTGCCATTCCCTCCTGGCCTGAAGGGTTTCTATTGAAGATCTGCAGTTATCCTTATGGGGATCGCCTTGTATGTTATTTGTTCTTTTCCCCTTGCTGCTTTTATTTTTTTTTATTTTGTGTGTGTGTGTTTGATCTTTTTTAATTTGATTAATATGTTTCTTGGGGTGTTTTGCCTTGGGTTTATCCTGTTTGGGACTCTCTGTGTTTCTTGGACTTGGGTGATTAATTGTTTCCTTCCCCATTTTAGGGAAGTTTTCAACTATTATCTCCTCAAGTATTTTCTCATGGTCTTTCTTTTTGTCTTCTTCTTCTGGGACTCCTATGATTAAATGTTGGAGTGTTTAACATTGTCCCAAAGGTCTCTGAGATTGTCCTCATTTCTTTTAATTCATTTTTCTTTTTTTCTCTCTGATTTATTTATTTCTACCATTCTATCTTCTACCTCACTAATCCTATCTTCTGCCTCTGTTTTTCTACTCTTTGTTGCCCCACAGTGTTTTTTATCTCATTTATTGCATTACTCATTATATATTGACTCTTTTTTATTTCTTCTAGGTCCTTGTTAAACCTTTCTTGCATCTTATCAGTCCTTGTCTCCAGGCTATTTATCTGTGATTCCATTTTGTTTTCAAGATTTTCGATCATTTTCTCTATCATTATTCAGAATTCTTTATCAGGTAGATTCCCTATATCTTCCTCTTTTGTTTGGTTTGGTGGGCATTTACATGTTCCTTTACCTGCTGGATATTCCTTTGTCTCTTCATCCTGTTTATATTGCTGTGTTTGGGGTGGCCTTTCTGTATTCTGAAGTTTGTGGAGTTCTCTTTATTGTGGAGTTTCCTCACTGTGGGTGGGGTTGTATGGGTGGCTTGTTTCCTGGTTAGGGAAGCTTGTGTCTGTGTTCAGGTGGATGGAGCTGGATTTCTTCTCTCTGGAGTGCAATGAAGTGTCCAATAATGAATTATGAGATGTCAGTGGGTTTGGAGTGACTTTGGGCAGCCTGTATATTGAAGCTCAGGGCTATGTTCCTGTGTTGTTGGAGACTTTGTGTGGTACGTCTTGCTCTGGTACTTGTTGGCCCTTGGGTGGTGCTTGGTTTCAGTGTAGGTATGGAGGCATTTGATGAGTTCTTGTTGATTAATTTTCCCTAGAGTCAGGAGTTCTGGTGTTCTCAGGATTTGGATTTAAGCCTCCTGCCTCTGGTTTTCAGTCTTATTTTTACAGTAGCCTCAAGACTTCTCCATCTATACAACACCATTGATAAAATATCTAGGTTAAAGATGAAAAGTTTCTCCACAGTGAGGGACACCTGGAGAGGTTCACAGAGTTACATGGACAAGAGAAGAAGGAAGAGGAAGATAGAGATGCCAGGATGAGATGAGTTGGAATCAAAAAAGGAGAGAGCAAGCTAGCCCATAATCACTTCCTCATGTACGCTCCACAGTCTGGATCCCTCAGAGATGTTCATGGCATTACACAGAGATTAGAAGAGGAAGGAAGGAGACAGAGGTGGCCAGGAGGATAAAGTGGGGAATCAAAAGGAGAGAGACAGATCCAGCCAGTAATCAGTTCCCTAAGTGTTCTCCACCTTCCGGAACACACAAAGAGATTCACAGAGTTGGGTAGAGAAGAGAAGGAGGAGGGAGGAGATAGAGGCAACCTGGTGGAGAAAAAGGAGGGTCCAAAGGGAGAGAGAGAAGTCAAGCCAGTAATCTCACTCTCATGTAAAAATAGATACTGAAGATTGGTTCTTAAAGGTACAAAATTTATAACAGATATCAAAAAGCAAAGATTAAAAATATAGAGTAGAGGTTTGATTTTCAAAAATACAATATTAAAGAAAAAAGTCACAAAAATTATAATATATATATGTGAAGTTTGCTTTAAAAAATAGGGTCTCTCTTTTTTTGCAAAGTAATAGTAGGTTATAAAAATGAAAATTAAAGGAGTAATAGAGGACTAAAAACTAAAAAAAATTAAATTAAAGAATGATAGTAAAAATATATCTAGGACTTTCTCTAGTGGTATTGTGGGCAGTGTGAGGTCAGTTCATTTTCAGATAGTTCATTGATCTGGCTTGTATTTCTCAAGATCTATAGTCCCCTTCCTATATAGTTGGTACTAACTACAGGGTTTTAATCTATTGCACCTGTCTCTTCCAAGAAGGTTCCCTCTGTTTTAGCTTCTTTTGTTTGCTGGTCTCCTCAGTGTCTAATTTCCGCCCTGACACAAGGGGGCAGTGGTAGACACTTTTTTAGGCTCACTTGTTCAGTCGTGCCATGGGGAGGGAGGGATGCTGCAAACAGATAACACTGGCATGTGCTCGCAGTGTCTCAGCCACACTGGGTTTGTCCCCGCTCATGGTGTGTGTGCTTTCCCTATCTACACTGCTTAGGCTCTAGGTTGCTCTGCCGGGAACTGCCTGATGCTAGCCCTGGGTTGTATACACTTCCCAGGTCTAAGCCGCTCAGGTTCAGGTACTTGGGTAGTCCTCAGAGGTGCAGACTCTGTTGGGCTTACATTTTGTGCCCTTCCCAGATCCGAGCAGCTCAGGTGACCAGGTACTGGGCGAGTGCGGTCGCTGAGACTTATCATCTCCCCCGTCCCTGCTGCTCGGTTTTCTGGGTGTACAATCGGTACACCTTCTCAGGTAGATGTTGGCCGTCCAGAATCCCAAGAAGTCCTGGTTAGGAATGAAGCCTGCTTGCAGTTTGGTAGATAATGCCTCTCTGGGGCTGCGATTGCCCCCTTCTGGCTCTGGGTACCCTGCCTGCCTGTCACTAGAGGGGAATGGGCCGACCTGCAGCTGCCTAGCTCTGCTCAGTTCTTTGTACTGTGAGCAGGCCTGGCGGTGTCTTAGGTTAGGGCTTTTCCCGTGGTAGCTATCCCAGTCTGGTTTGCTAGCCCAAGTTATTTCCCTCAGATTGCCCTCTGGGCATTCAGGCCAGTCCTTACTCTAAGCAATGCAGCCCATGCCTCCCTGCTCAGCCTCCGCTTGCTAGTGGCAGATGCAGGTGTCTGTGCTGCTTCTCCGCTGGGGGAGTTACTGCTGGGCACGTAATCTGTGGGTTTTAATTATTTATTTATTTTTCTTCCTGGTTATGTTGCCCTTTGTGGTTCCAAGGCTCACCACAGACTTGGCAGTGAGAGTGTTTCCTGATGTTTGGAAACTTCTCTCTTTTTTAAGACTCCCTTCCCTGGATGGAGCTATTTCTTTCTCTTCAGCTTCTATAACTGGCTCTGTTTTTAAAATATCATGTCAAAAGTCAAAATACTTTATTATAAATTAAAGATATATTTTATTGCTGGACAGTATTACTATGACCTATTTTCAAAAGATATTCAAGAAATATATTAATAAATGAACATCTAAATATTGATATTTAATGGGGTACCCAGTGGCTCAGGAGTAAAGAACCTGCCTGCAATGCAGGAGGCAAGTGTTCCATATGAGCTGGGAAGATCCTTTGGAAAAGTAAATGGCAACTCACTCCAATATTCTTCTGTGGGAAATCCCATAGACAGAGGAGCTTGTCGGACTAAGTCACAAAATAGACAGGACTTAGTGACTAAACAACAACAACACATGAAAAATAAACTTGTCACTACTCAGAAAAAGACTCAGGAAAACAGTTTTCCCATATTAAGATATAAATTGAGGACATATTAATGGATATGTCTAAGGAAACATTTCATGCAATGTTTGGCATGATAAAGGACAGAAATGGTAAGGGCCAAACAGAAACAGAAGAAATTAAGAAAAGGTGGCAAGAATACACAGAACTATTCAAAAAAGGTCTTAATGACCTGGATGACCACAGTGGTGTGGTTACTCACCTACACCCAGACATCCTGAAGTGTGAAGTTAAGTAGGCCTTAGGAAATATTATTACAAAGCTAGTGGAGCTGATAGAATTTAAATTTAAATCTATTTAAAATCCTAAAAGATGATACTGTTAAAGTGCTTCACTCAATATGCCAGCAAATCTTGAAAACTCAGCAATGGCCATAGGACTGGAAGAGGTCAGTTTTCATCCCAATCACAAAGAACCAAAATGCAAAAATGTTCAAACTACCATACAGGTGGGCTCATTTCACATGCTATTAAGGGTATGCTTAAAATCCTAGCTAGGCTTCAGCAGTATGTGAACCAAGAAATTCCAGATGTAACAGCTGGGTTTAGAAAAGGCAGAGAAACCATAGATCAAACTGCTGACATTTCCTAGATCATAGAGAAAGCAAAAGAATTCCAGAAAAACATTTACTTTTGCTTCATAGACTATGCTAAAGCATTTACTCTGTGAATCACAATGAACTGTGGAAAATTCTTGAGAAGATGGGAATACTGGACCATCTTATCAGCCTCCTGGGAAACCTGTATACAGGTCAAGAAGCAACAGCTAGAACCAGACATGAAGAGGGTGGGATGGGTTGGCAGAGTGGCAGTGTAACATGTGTGATATCATAAGTGAAATGAATTGCCAGTCCAGGTTTGATGCAGGATGCAGGATGCTTGGGACTGATGCACGGGGATAATCCAGAGAGAGGGTGTGGGGCGGGAGGGGGGAGGTGGGGGTCAGTATTGAGAGTTCATGTACACTCGTGGCTGATCCATGTCGATGTGTAGCAAAACGAATACAGTATTGTAAAGCAAAACAAACTAAAAAAATAAAAATTAATTTAAAAAAAAAGAAATGAATGGTTCAAAATTGGGAAAGGAGTACGTGAAGGCTATATATTGTCACCCTTCTTATTTAACTTCTATGCAAAGTATATCATGTGAAATGCCAGACTGTGTGAGTCACAAGCTGGATCAAGATTGCCAGGAGAAATATAAAAAACCTCAGATATGCAGATGATACTACTCTAATAGCAGAAAATGAAAAGGAACTGAAGAACATCTTGATGAAGCTGAAAGAGGAGTGAGGAAAAGCTGGCTTAAATCTTAACATTAAAAAAAAAAAAAAAAAAGACCCTTGCATCTGGTCCCATCATTTCATGGCAAATAGAAGGGGAAAAATTGGAAACAGTGATAGATTTTATTTTCTTAGACTTCAAAATCACTGCAGACAGTGACTGCAGCCACAAATTTAAAAGATGCTTTCTTCTCGGAAGGAAAGCTATGACAATCCTAGACAGCATATTAAAAAGCAGAGATATCACTTTGCCAAAAAATGTCCATATAGTCAAAGCTATGGTTTTCCAAGCAGTCACGTATGGATGTGAGATTTGGACCATAAAGAAGTCTGGGTGCTTAGAAAGTGCTGTTTTCAAATTGTGGGACTGGAGAAAACTCTTGAGAGTCCCTAGGACTGCAAGGAAACCAAACCATCATTCCTAAAGGAAATCAACCCTGAATATTCATTGGGAGGACTGATACTGAAGCTGAAGCTCCAATACTTTGGCCATCTAATGCAAAGAAAATGACTCATTGGAAAAGACTCTGATGCTCAGAAAGATTGAAGACAGGAGGAGGAGGGGACAACAGAGGATTAGATGGTTTGATGGCATCACAGACTCCATGAACATATGTTTGAGCAAGCTCTGGGAGATGGTGAAGTACAGGCAAGCCTGGCATGCTGCAGTTCACAGAGTTGCAAAGAGTCAGACACAACTGAGAAACTAAACAATGACAATAAACTGTTATGGTTTACCAAATGGCTCAGTGGTAAATAATCTGCCTGCCAGGTAGGAGAATCAGATTCGATCCCTGGTTTGGGAAGATATCCTGGAGATAGAAATGGCAACCCACTCCAGTAATCTTGCCGGAATAATCCCATGGACAGAGAGGCCTGGTGGGCTATAGTCCATGGGGTTGCAAAAGAGTTGGACACACTTAGTGGCAAAACAACAGCAATAAAACAAAATCAAATGCTATATGCAAAGAGAAATGACAGTATAGGAAAGGCACAGTGTAAAAACAATCATCCAGCAAATTAAAAGAGAAAATATGAGGGTGAAGAAAATCAGTATACTAGAGAAAATCTGTGCTTTCCTGGTAGCTCAGATGATAAAGAATCTGCCTGGAATTCAGGAGACCCTGGTTCAGTTCCTACATTGGGAAGATCCCCTGGAGAAGGGATATGCTACCCAACCCAGTATTCATGGGTTTCTCTGGTGGCTCAGACAGTAAAGAATCTGCCTGCAATACAGCAGACCTGGGTTTGATCTCTGGGTTGGGAAGATCCCCTGAAGGGCATTCTTCATAAGTGCTCTTCAGGTGGCTCATTTGTAAAGAATCTGCCTGACTATACAGGAGATGCCAGAGACACTGGTTCAATCCCTTGGTCAGGAAGATTCCCTAGAGGCAAGAATGGCAACCTGATGGGAAAATCCTGTGGACTCGCAGACTACAGTCCATAAGCTCACAAAAGAGTTAGATGCAACTGAACACACACACGCATGCACACAATCTCCATATGAACTCCTTTCATTACTCTTCTCAGAATTCAGGGTTACCCATAAGACTTTTTGTTCATTTACTGCTTTGCAGATGCAAAAATAACTTCCTTCTTTTCCTGAGTCAGTCTATGTGACATTTTAATTTTTGCAAATAAGAAGACCCAGCTGGAACACCATAATCCATACTGCACTCAGAGCCACCATCTTTTAGTAACACCAATCTCATCATACATGTCATGATAATACAATTTATAAAGACTTGGTGATATGACACAGATTGCATATCAAGCTTCACTGTTTATGCTATAGTCACATTATATTTCTTTATCTTGCTCTTTTGTCTCCTATATTCTCATCTCATTCAGGTATCAAACTATGTGACACTATCTCTGGGAATCTGTAGATTCATGCCAAAAATCTGAGTTGTGAGATTCTCATGTATCAGTGTAAGTTCAATGGTTTCCTCTTTAGAATTAATCTTTTTTTTTTTTTTTTAATTTTGGTCTACTATTTACATGCTTGTGTAAGGATTTTCAGAGATTTGCATGAGAATTTGATTAAGGCTCTTCCTTAGACTTGGGCAAAAGTGTAATCAGAACTGACATTATACAACACTATCTTGGAGGTTATCTGAGCTAACAGTGCCTTGTCTCTGGATGGAACTTTTAGAAAGGAATAGTGAGTGAACAGAGCAGAAGAAAGAAGAATTAAAAACAGCATAGAATTCAGGGTTCTGTGTGCAGATAAATGGGAAAGGTTTGAAGCAACTTCTAAAACACATTTTATTAGTAAATTTAAATTGTGATTATTTTGCTGTGCTGTGCTGTCACTTCAGTTGTGTCAGACTCTTTGGGACCCTAAGGACAGTACCCCACCAGGCTCTTTTGTCCATGGGATTCTCCAGGCAAGAATACTGGTATGGCTTGCTATTTCCTACTCCATGAGATCTTTTCAACCCAGGGATAAAACCTGCATCACTTTTGTCTTCTGCATTGGCAGGTGGGTTCTTTACCTCTAGCACCACCTGGGAAGCCCTGAAATTATTTTATAATGACATAATTTGCTTTATATTCTGTGCACAATTTTTTTCCAAATGACTACTAATTTGTTAGAACATAAATCCTAATTGATTTTTTTCTGCTTAACCACTTAATGCAACATTGATGCTGTGTGATTCTTTTGTTTTAGATGCATTAGGAAAAAAAAATCTTGCCCGTACACTAAGGATAACATAAAATAAAAAAAAGAAATTAAAAACTTTTTATCTGCTTATGAAGGATCCAGGGATTTAGCTTATGTTACTTTCTTATGACTTGACTCCCTCCTTTCCATTTCCTTATCTTTACTTTACCTAATTTTATCTTATTTACAACTATTTATTTTTTCTTTTGTCTGTCAAGGTACAGGGCATTTGATAAACCTGAGCCCTTTTGAGAGATCTTAACTATTTGTCTCATGTGCTTTATCATTCATATCTTTCTGACATGGTCTCATTGAAAGTCTGGATTTCTTGCAGTTAAATGTACTAGAACGATCCACTAGAAAATCTATTCAACACAAAGCTCTAATAAATGCAACATAAAGAACCATAATTTGTATCCTAGTACCCTAATGGCCCTTATTTTAGGTTCTGCTGTTAAAGATTATTTCTTCCTCAAAAAAAAAAAAAAAAAGAGAGAGAGAGCAAGTAGGAAATGCTTAAGTCTGGTTCTTCAGTCTAGACTATATATATAGATATTATAATGAGTCCACTTAAACACACTCTCACTCTTCACCTCTTTATTTTATGATCTAGGTCACATTATACACCATGGAACACATTTTATGAACTAATTTACATCACCAATAAGTTGGAAACAGCAGTTTATAGGAAGCAAAGCATATTCTATCAGATACTTTTTTATTAAAGTACATTGTCTTCTAATACTGTTACTCTTGCTTGATATTCTATGTCATAGAATATCAATCTGTATATTTTATCAAAGGTGGTTCATGCTGTAACTGCCTAATTTCAGTAAGCCATGATTTCACATTCAAAAATTAAATTTAATATAAATTTATTTACAATTATTAAACCATAAATAACATTGCTTCTACTTCTTGGAAACAAGCCTGAATTAAAAAGCTTTTTATGCATTTCTTCTGGTAATATTAATCTGTTTTAAAGCAATATGTTGACAGTGTGGCCATAATAATGAAACATCTCCATTTGTGTTTTAGTGATGATTCCAAAGTATATTTCTAGACTCACCAAGATATGACATATTCCTGGAGGTCTAAAATGCCAAATATTACCTGCTGCTGCTGCTGCTGCTAAGTCACTTCAATCGTGTCCGACTCTGTGCAACCCCAAAGACGGCAGCCCACCAGGCTCCCCCGTCCTTGGGATTCTCTAGGCAAGAACACTGGAGTGGGTTGCCATTTCCTTCTCCAGCGCATGAAAGTGAAAAGTGAAAGTGAAGTTGCTCCGTAGTGTCTGACTCCTAGCGACCCCATAATGCAGCCCACCAGGCTCCTCCATCCATGGGATTTCCAGGCAAGAGTACTGGAGTGAGTTGCCATTGCCTTCTCCAACTCATGCATTAGCCTATTTATACAAAATAAATGTAATTGATCACTTTAAAAAAAAATGTCAAAGTTAACTAATTTAAAGAGAAATATGTGTATATAATTTTTCCTTGTAATTCACAGAAAGTAAATTCTGTTTGATGGTCTCCTTTTGTTTAAAGTTAGACTTTACACTTAATTCCATGTGTGTTAAGCTTCCCAGGTGACGCTGTGGTAAAGAATCCACCTGCCAATGCAGGAGATGCAAGAGACTCAGATTCTATCCCTGGGTTGAGAAAATCCCCTGGAGGAGGAAATGGCAATCCACTCTGGTATTCTTGCCTGGAAAATTCCACGGACAGAAGATCCTTGTGAGCTATGGTTCATGGGATTGCAAGGAGTCAGACACCACTGAGCATGCATGCACAGATGCAAAGAGACTTTATACTTAATTCCATGTGTGTTACTAAATTGGAGTATCTACCTTTTTAAAAGACTATCGGTTGTAATGGAGAAGGCAATGGCAACCCACTCCAGTACTCTTTCCTGGAAAACCCTATGGAGGAAGGAGCCTGGTAGGCTGCAGTCCATGGGGTCACTAAGAGCCGGGCACGACTGAGTGTCTTCACTTTCACTTTTCACTTTCATGCGTTGGAGAAGGAAATGGCAACCCACTCCAGTGTTCTTGCCTGGAGAAACCCAGGGATGGCGGAGCCTGGTGGGCTGCTGTCTATGGGGTTGCACAGTGTCAGACACGACTAAACATTTTCATTAATTTTGACTTGAGAGACTCTAAAGGCTTTTACTATAAAATTTAATAACCATTTAAAATAATTTGTTGTTTCTAAAACAACATGACTAGCATATTTGGAAAATATATTAAAGGAAGCATAATTTTGAAGTATAAACCATTTCTCATCACTGTGCATCTGGGGAAAATCTCTCAGCTATCCGGATGGGCAAACCATGCCAAAACACAAAAAAAAAAAAAAAAAAAAAAACCCAAACAAACAAACAAAAAAACAGGTGCTGCTGAAAGCAGACATAATATTGTACTTCCCTTGCAAATTCATTTATTCACATGCAGAGTTGACTTTCTCTTCAAATCCCTTCCAAAACATCCTCAATCTTCACTGTTTCATAAAATAACTTGGCTTTCTTGTTAACTGAGAAAACCGAAGCAATGGTGAAGGCTAGATGTATTCTTTATTCAGTGCAGTACTGAATACTAGTAGTGAAAAATGGTATCATCATTTGTCCTTAAACTCGGGAAATAATCCCATCCTTCACTATAAAGTGCATTATTAGCCCTAGGATTTTTATAGATGCCTTCTACCAGATTGAGGTTTCCTACTATCTTTATTATACTTACAATTTTTATCTTAAATAGATATTAAATATTTTCAAAATTTTTATTAAAATCATATCTCTGTACCTACTGAAATGATAATATGGTCCCTTCTCTGTCCTGTTAGTATAACGTGTTATGTTAGTTAATTTTGAAATGTTAAACCAATCTTGTGGTATTGGATAAATCTGTCTTGGTTAGGACTTTAAAATGTTATTGAAATTAATGTAAGAATATTATAATAAGGATTATGTAGTCTATATTCATAAGAGACATCGGTCTAGAATTTTTTTGTAATGTCTTTACTAGATTTTTCTTAGTTGTTATGATAGCTTCATAATATAAGTTAGGCAGTGCTATCTATTACTCTACACAGTAAAATATTTTTTGCAAATTGGGGCTATTTCTTCTTTCAGGTTTGCCAGAATTTACAGATTTGGACCTTGGGTTTTCTTTTGGGGAAGGTTGTTAACAAATGAAATTTCTTTATTTGATATATGCTGTCTTCTGTTTTTTTGTGTGTGTGTCAGTTTTGATCAGTTGCATTTTTAGTTGAATTTATTTTCTTCAGTACTAATATATGATCAGTTTATGTGAGTTCTATATTTACTTGAGATGAAATTGTATTCTCTAACATGGGATTTAAATATTGGTATATTTTAATAAGATCTATGTTCTTTTATAATACTGTTTAGATTTTATATTTTTCCTTGCCTTTTTTTCCAATTGATATTGCTTGAACTGATAATGATGTGTTAAGTTCTTCTATATATAAATTCTATTTTTTTTGTTTTGTTTTCATGTAATATGTTTTATTTTTAAGGTTGAGGTCTTCCCAGGTGGCACTACTGGTAAAGAATCTGCCTTCCAATGTAAGAGATTCAAGAGTCACAGGTTTAATCTCTGGGTCAGGAAGATCCTGTGGAGAAGGGAATGGCTACTCACTCCAGTATTCTTGCCTGGAGAATCCCATGGACAAAGGAGCCTGATGGGCTATGGTCCATAGGGTCACAAGAGTGGGATATAACTGAATACATACATACACGCACACACACACACCCCATACATTTATTTGATATAACAAATATGCTTGATTTTAATTCTATCATGATTTTTTACTGTTAGATATGTTATATATACTGTTTTCCATTTTTTATGTGTTTTTTCCTTTGTCCAGTGTTATTATTGCTCTAGTATTTATGAAGTTCATTTTCTTATTCTAGTGGCTATGATTATGCTAAAACATTTGTAGTACTCATCCTTTTCTCTGCTTAAACCTTCATATTAAGTTTTGTAGCAACAAAAATAAACCTTTTTACTCTGTTATGGAATAAATTTTGTCCTCCCCAAATCCATACATTAAAGCCCTAAATCTCCCTGTGATGGCATTTGGAGATGAGGCTTTGAGGAAATGATTAGGTTTGGATGAGGCCATGAGAGTGGGGTCTTCATTATGGGATTAGGGCTCTTTTAAAAAGAGACATCAGAGAGCTTTCTTTCTCTCTGCCTTGTGAGGACATGTGGGCAAGAATATTGGCATGAGTTGCCATGCCCACCTACAGGGGATCTTCCTGATCCAAGGATGGAGCCTGTGCTTATGCTTCCTGCCTTGGCAGGAGGGTTCTTTACTACTGTCACCACCTGGGAAGCTCATGAAAACCCTGGTAGTTACAGTTCATATGGTCACAAAGAGACAGACATGAATGAAGCAACTCAGCATGCACACACAAGTGAGTACATGCAAGAAGTCCACTGTTTGCAAGCTAAGAAGAGAACTCTTAACTAGAATCTGAGGACAATGGCATTGTGATCTCATACTTCTAGCCTCTGGAACTGTGAGAAAATTAATTTCTATTTTTTTAAATAACCCTGTCTATAGTATTTTTTATGACAGCCCAGGCTGATAAAAATAGATTCTCATATAACTATGCAAAAATCCATGAGCATATTCTAACTTTCTCCTTCCCTTTCTTCTCTTTCTACATTTTAAGTTGTATTATTTATATTTTATCAATACATGTATCAATTTTATATTGGTTTTCATCTTTATTTTAAACTTCTAGTCTTTGATCTATAATTAAACATATTCAGTACTTTGAATATTGTAAAATATTTGGTAAAATATTATCATCTCTTGGTTAGAGAAAACTCATTTTCTAGTAGATTTCTCAGGAGGATTCTAAGTATAGTTATCCTTGTGTTTTTGCATTTTCAGTGCCTTCTCATAGAATTGATTGGTGAAGGGCAACTTGGTTAGATATGAAATCTTTGGATCACTTTTATTTTATTTTTTTATTCTTTATTGACTTACACTGCCTGTTCTATCAAAAATCAAGAAGTCTGACACCAATCTGATTTTTTTCCTTTTATTAGTAAACTTGGTCTTTTTGCCTGAAGGCCCTAAACATTGCTTCTTTTATCTTTATTGCCTGAAAATTTTGATAAAACTCATCTTGGAGTTGAAGTTTCTAGGTCAATGTTCACTGATACACAAGCTCCTTCAATATACAGATTCAGTTATACTTTTATTTTTAGTATGTCCTCTTAGATTATAGTGTACATGCTGTCCTTTTCTATTGTTTCATTTCTCACAGTGTCCAAAATATACATAAATGTCTCTTTATATGTGGCTGTGTATGTGTTCGTGTGTGTGTGTGTGTCTGTGTGTGTGTGTAGAGAGAGAGAGAAGTAGAGAACAAACAAATTTTTAAAGAGAAGAAAAAATAATCCAAGAGAAAATGTTAAGTAAACAAGATACTCACAGTCATTATTTACATCATATTTGGAAATTTTGCATAAGATGTCTTAATTCCTATTTTCATTTTTTGTTTTGTGTTTGTTTTTGGCAGGAGAGCGGGGACGTGGATAATGGACAATTCCAATCTAACATCTGAAGCTTAATTCCATCTTTCCTTATTTGTAGCTTCTTTTCCCAATCATGGAAACCCTGGTTTCATTATTTACAATATACTTACTAATTTGTTCAACCTTAACATACATATTAGTCAAGTATTAGAAATATCAGACACTGATACAGAAACTAGGCTAGTATTTTCAGGAGATAGAAGCAAATAGGCAAGAGCATGATAAGCAGGTCAGAGCGAGATGAAAGTTAAGCTTGGAAAATTAGTAGGGCCTAGATTCAATTTTTAACAATAAACTAAGCACATAAGTACTTTTAAAGATATCAGCTGTGCTTTGCTTACCAGGATTGGAGCAGTTATGAGCAAAAGCATGAATAATAAGAATATGATATTATGTTTACTTTCAAGCATTATCTGGATTAATTGTAATCCATTTCCTCTCAGGAAGAAGACCCACAGTATGTTTGGGCTCTGTTCCTAGGAGTTTGAATTTGAGTTTGCTTTCTTCTATATTTGTATATGGCAGAATTTCCTAAAATCATTTCCAGAGAACATAGGGATTGGTTTTACTTTGTATTGTTTTTGAATATTCTCTGTGCAAGTAAATAAATGTGATAAAGAAAACATTCAAATTCTCTTCAGTTCTACATTTCTGCAATTTATTTGACCATCATTTTGCTTTATGTAAATCCCATTAATCTTCAGGTCAGTTCCATGAAGCACACTTAAGGAAACTGGGCAAATTCCAAGCCAATAAGAAATTGCAGAGCCAATAAGAAAGCACAGGCTTTTGGTAAACACCTTTCAAAGGATAAGAAATATAAAAAGGCTTGTTGAGAAGAGCAATATGTTGGCAGCAGGTTTGAGTAAGAAAACACTTGGGCTTAGCATAGATGCATTCCCCCAGTAAAATGTTTCCTCTTGAGGAAACATAGACTCAAAATTTGAAGAAATTCATCACTTTCAAACCTAAAAGCCAATATTTTAGAAGGATATTCATTTTTTTGAATGGGTATAATGTTTTCAAAGATGAAATTTATCAGAAATAGTACAAGCTTTGACTCCTTCCAATGAATCAAAGTTACTAAAGTAACTGCATTCAGTAACTTGATTACAGAGGCTAGACTAAATCTGAAACACATCATTAGATTGCATTTTAAAATGCAAATAAAAGAAAGAATTATAAAATCTGTAAAACATCCTTTAAGATAAAAAAGTCATGATTTTAGAAAGAATATCAAATACATTATCAAAAGGAAATGGAAATTCCAATTTGGTTAAACCACTCTTTTTGCCCACTGATCTACAGATTTCATGGTCTTAATTTTGACAATAAAATGCTTTAGTAAGTATTCATTTGCAGAATTATGTGTTAATACAGTGAATTGTTATATAGAAGATACACTCTTCAAAGTTGCTTATTTTGTATGCAAATATTAAATGACTTTCTGTGATTTGATTTATTTATCAAATGAATTGCAGTAAAATATGCCCTTCATATATAAATTTAGACCTACATCTATTTAAATAAGGTGTGGGAGTAAATTATACATGTTCAATTGATTGTACAGAAAAACATAGATATATAAAGATAACCCCAAGTGGTGGCTTTATAATTGGCACATAAATTGAATATTTAAGAGGAAGTGAATTAGAAGAGTTTCTTATGCCAAGGCACTGCACAGTGCCATTATGCTTGAGAAACACCAAAGCAACTGAGTTCTAGCTACATACCACTGTATCACACATCTTAATCATTTAAAAATCCCTGTTACATAGTAAAGATTCAAAACCTGATATAAACATGAGTAAGAATCAATGAAGTTTCTTTATTTACTTCTTGATTTCAGTGAGTCTATATGATTAAATGATGTAAAGTCAAACAATGAATACAAATATGTAATAACTACAGTACTTTTATTCTTAGAGTCTTCCTCTATGTAAAATCCAACCTTATCATGTGTGTGTTTGTGTGTGTGTGTGTGTGTATTTGAACATGTATGTAAACAGATCTTGAGTTTTGCAGGGAGGCCTGGGATTTGAATCCTCTCTCTCCTATTCTAGCTGCATATATTCAATAAATTTAATAATACTGAAAACCTCAATTTCTACATCTTTAAAAAATGATGATTCTTGTTACTCCAGAATGTTGCAGAATATCCTCCCAACAAACCTATTTTGTACTGGAACTATATCATGCTGACATACAAAGGCCAAACATATGTATCTTTTTTCAGTTCCCATTCAGTGACATACATTGACAGCTTGAAAGTAAACTTGGTGGGAGTATTCACAGCATGAAAACAATAAAACATATCACCCTCCCTTACCTGGAAGCAGTTTCTAATAGCACACAACTGAATAGCAAATTATATGTACACAATGAATAGTAAATTATTAAACCATTTAAATCTAGATTCATGTATAAATTATAGATCTGTATGAATGCCTGAGAGACTTTGAGTGAAGGTAACTCTAATTTGTTGAAGATCAGTAATATATAACAATAACAATAACAACAAAAATTTAGAAATCCTGTATTTCTAAATGAAATAATCTTCACTGGCTCTCTTAATATACAAGAAAGTTTATATACAATTAGATAATTCTCCTAGAACTTTGTGATTAATAAATTTATTGCATTGATACCAATGGTTTACTGAAGCTATATATGCTTTCGTTTCGAATTCACAAATTCAGAAATGTGTGCTTTCATGTTTCCATGTATAGTTTGTTAGGTATATGCATCTTCTCTTAGAATCTATGACTTACACTACCCTCAAAATAGAATTCTTTACGTTCTTAAGACACAAAATAAATTGTATTCTAATGTCACATTAGTGTGATTTTTTTCTGGGCAAAAATACAAAGTGAATCAATTTCTGTAGTTGCTTCGGCAGGGCATTACCATAGCTTCCCATTAAGTCCAATCCTGTAATGGTGGTAAGAGGTTTTTTTTTAGCTTTGTTTTGTATCATGCTGTGAATTTCAATAGAAATACTGGTTCCAAATTTCCTTAATGGATTTTTTTCCCTACAGTATATGCATTTACTTATGAGTGGGTAATGTTATGTACTAGCTTTCAAAAATGGATAAAATATTATAGATTGTTGTTATTATTTCACTAAAGAACTGTATGAATTGTTCTTGCAGGTAGAATCAAAAGTGCAGTGAAAGTACACAAAAGAACAAATAAGTAAAATAAAATATATAGGACTATGTGCAAGGTAAGGTCCATTCTCATGTAAAAGAAATACATACCTTTCTATGGTGATTTTTCTCTTTTGTTATAAAGTAGGTGGCAAGTATCCATGCTTGCTTACCATAAAATGTCTTTCCTATACATTCTCTTTCCTTGGGAACTTTTGCTCTTTTTCTATATTCTTCACATTGTGGGAATTAGTTGTTAGCTTTAAATGAAAAGTTTAAAATGGCAATGCTAATGTATGGCAATATATGTTGAGAGCTTGGTTCTGCAATAAAAATTGCTGTTACTACAAATAGGTGGTTTGATATGAAGGAAAATTTTCATTTAAAAGTTAATTATAAAGCATTTTAGAAAAATTTAATTATTTTTTGATAAACACATTTGATCATAAAACTTCAGAGAAAGCGAATACTATCTCACTGAATATGAGTAAAATAAATCTCAAGCTTGATTCAGGCTTTGAAACCATTTCTCTTGCTTTAATTTTTAAATCTAGTTACATTTCAAGTGAAGGAGTGATATGTTTCAGTATTTGATTTTTAAATGAAGATTGATAAATACTGCTGCTTCCATCCTGATAGAGAAACTTCCACTGGATTAGCCCTTCCACAATAAACAACTGCAAAATAGACAAAATATATATATAAAAAAATATTAGTTCTATACATTGTCTAAAAGGTTTGTAATTTTAATGTATAATATGGAAAGAGATCATCATTTGCCAATAGTTAGAGGAAAGGGAGAATACTGACTTTATAGAAATACAGAACAATTTTGTAGGGAGATGAACATGTTCTACATTACTTTGTTGGTTGTAATACACTCAAACCTGGAGAATTTTATTGCATGTAAATTATACTTTGACAAAATAATTAAAAGAATTGATCACAGAACTAAAAAGTCAAACCTATATCATATCTTGAAAAATATGTTTAAATCATCCAAGTTCTGCAATAACAAAGTTTTCTTAGATATCACAGACACAAATGTACTCTAGGTAACAAGAAAAAATAATAGAGTTGAATCTCATCAAAAATTATCTTACTGCTCTTCAGAACACATTACTCAAGAAAATAAAAACATCAGTCTCCAGCTAAATGAAAATGTTCAATATATCTATATATATGGTTATATTTATAATCTTATCTGCATTTTTGATAAGCAACATGTATCTTAAAATAACTTACAATACACTAATAAAGCAAAAATATTACTTTAAAATAAGAAAAGAATATAGCAAACATCTCAAAAAGGTAATAGACTAAAAACTAATAAATAAAGCTAAAATTTAAAGGCTCAAAATTTTAATCATCAAGGAAATGTAAATTAAGCCATAATTAGATGTCATTATGCCCCCTTCATCCTTCAGAATATCTAAAATAGAAAAGACTTTTAATATCAAGTGTTTGCAGGAAAATCAAATTCAAAAATTTATGCTGAGTTTAAAATGATATAACTGCTACAGGAAACATTCATTTAGCAGTTTGTTTTTAATTCAAGGGATTTCCCTGTAGTGCATATGGTAAAGAATCTGCTGGATTTGAGCCCTGGGTCAGGAAGATCCTCTGGAGAAAAGATTGGCAACCTTCTCCAATGGCACTCCAGTATTCTCGCCTGGAGAATCCCACGGACAGTGAAGTCTGGTGGGCTACAGCCTGTGGGATCACAGAGTCAGACATGACTGAGAGGCTCTATTACTACTACTGTTAATTCAAACAACTTTTCTAGGAACCTAGGCATTTATCCAAAAGAACTGAAAACCAGTATCTATACAAAAAGCTTACTGAAATATTCATAGAAGTTTCAGTTCAGTTCAGTCGCTCAGTCATGTCCGACTCTTTGTGACCCCATGAATCGCAGCACGCCAGGCCTCCCTGTCCATCACCAACTCCTGGAGTTCACCCAGACCCACGTCTATGGAGTCAGTGACGCCATCCAGCCATCTCATCCTCGGTCGCCCCCTTCTCCTCCTGTCCCCAATTCCCCCCAGCATCAGAGTCCTTTCCAATGAGTCAACTCTTCGCATGAGGTGGCCTAAGTACTGGAGTTTCAGCTTCAGCAGCATTCCTTCCAAAGAAATCCCAGGGTTGATCCTTAGAATGGACTGGTTGGATCTCCTTGCAGTCCAAGGGATTCTCAAGAGTCTTCTCCAACACCACAGTTCAAAAGCATCAATTCTTTGGTGCTCAGCCTTCTTCACAGTCCAACTCTCACATCCATACTTAGAAGTTTATTATCCTCCAAACCTGGAAACTATCCACATATCTCAATATCTTTTTTGTATAGTTATTTATGTATGACTATGCTTTCAACAATAGAATATGAATACATAGATGTGCTATCTCTTTTATACTATTGTTGTTAAGAGACTGCATTGTCCTTTCACTCTTTGACTTGGGAAGTCTCAAGTTATGGCCCTGAGGTTGGATAAGACTGACTTCTTATATCATCTTATATTGAGTTGCCTTGAATTTTGGCATGGGTTAGAAATAAATTTATTTGTGTGAACCCTTTGAGATAAGAATTTTGATTTCTTAGAGCATGTAGCACTACTATAAATGACAGATAATATTTTCATCTTTAATTCAGCTGATTTTTAGAAATATAACAAACCCTATATATACAGTCTAATACAAAAAGAAATTCACAAATTAATTCTTGAGCAAAAGCATGATGTGCAAACTTTCCTTAAATTCAGTGCTCTTACAGTCCTTAATTTGCTTTGTCACAACTTTTGAGTTAGTAGAAAGCATTATTTTTCTCATTATCTGAACAATGGTTTTCAGAATTGGACATGAGGCAACACATGAAAATAGAGAAACAAGTCAAATGAGCCTTTCTTACTTACTAAGAAGAGTTTACAGGCACAGAATAAAACAGGATTACTCTGCTTGAACCTGGCAATCTCCCAAATTAAGAAGGTGAACCTGAAAGTAATTCAAGGATATATTGGCTAGATTTTGCAAGAAGTAATGAAGAGAGAGCTTTTCATAGTATGAAAACTCCAGAAATCTCCAAATGGCCTCCCTTGAGTCTTGATCTGAGTACTTATTAGTGAAAGTATATAAGGAAATTGCCCAAGGCCAAAAACAACAGCAGCAACAGCAACAACAACTATTCCAAAAGAACAGAAGTAACAATCCTCAGAGCTCACTCATGACTTCAAATAATTCATGTTCTTACCAACAGAAGTGGAAAAGCTTATAATTTATGGTCCTTAGGCTAAGGTAATAACAGAGTATTGTGTCAGTTGTTGGGGAAAGAAGCCCTAGAATAAAGTCTATTGTGATTTTACCTTAACAAAGATAAAAAAATAAAACTGTTTACAAGTACTTCCAAGTAAAAAGTTGAGGTTATTTATAGGAATATATAATTATCTAGCAACAAACAAGGCAAATTTTGAAATGTATGGCTTCCAATAGAACAAAAGTTACCTCATATGCAGTGAAATAAGAACATGTGACTCATAAGAAGAAGGGAATCCATCAATCTAATATGATCCAACAGAAACACATCTAAATAAGATTATTGGACAAGGACATTAAAACCTATTGTAACTATATTCCATATATTCAAGAGGCAGGGAAAGTACTAAATGTGTTAAGTATGGGTATGGTAAACACAAAACTATAGTACTTCTGAAGCTAAAAATTTTAATTTATAAAATGACAAAATATATTAAATGGGATTAATGTGATTTTAGAAATAGAGGAAGAAAACTTAGTGAATTGAAAACATTGCAAATGACACTGAAGTAAAAGAGAGAAAAGACAAAAAATAAAGCAAAATTTAGTGAGTCATAAGAAAACCTCAAACAGACTAATATATATATTACAATTCATAGGAAATTGGATACAGAAAGAATATTTGAAGAAATAATCATTCAAAATTTTCCAATTTGATGAAAAATATAAACCCTCTATTCATGATGCTCTGTGAACCTCAAATGTAAAATAAAATTATTACAACAAAGTACATCATAATTGAACTTCTTAAAACTAGTTATTTAGAGATAATCTTAAGAACAGCTGGAGTAAATTAAAAATTTCACAGGGAAAAAACAAAAATTTTTACCAATAATTTTTACCAAAAACTGCAAAAAACAACTACAAATTTAAATTACTAAAGAGAAAAGCAAATAAGAAGAGCCCTATCAGTGTTAAATTCTATAGCTAGCAAAAACATTTTTCAAAAATGATGAAGAAAAATAAAGACCTTTTCCGACATATAGAAATTGAAAAAATTAATCACCAAAGACCTGAACTATCAGTTCAGTTCAGTTGCTCAGTCGTGTCTGACTCTTTGCGACCCCATGAATCGAAGCACACCAGGCCTCCCTGTCCATCACCAACTCCCAGAGTTCACTCAGACTCACGTCCATTGAGTCCGTGATGCCATCCAGCCATCTCATCCTCAGTTGTCCCCTTCTCCTCCTGCCCCCAATCCCTCCCAGCATCAGGGTCTTTTCCAATGAGTCAACTCTTCGCATGAGGTGGCCAAAGTACTGGAGCTTCAGCTTTAGCATCATTCCTTCCAAAGAAATCCCAGGGTTGATCTCCTTCAGAATGGACTGGTTGGATCTTCTTGCAGTCCAAGGGACTCTGAAGAGTCTTCTCCAACACCACAGTTCAAAAGCATCAATTCTTCGGCACTCAGCCTTCTTCACAGTCCAACTCTCACATCCATACATGACCACAGGGAAAACCATAGCCTTGACTAGATGGACCTTAGTCAGCAAAGTAATGTCTCTGCTTTTGAATATGCTATCTAGGTTGGTCATAACTTTTCTTCCAAGAACTATAAGAGACATTAAAAAATCTTCAGCAGAAAAACCCACTCAGATGAAGTCTAAACCTGCATAAAGGAGTAAAGTTCACTGAGAAAAGGTAAATCTGTGAGCAAGTATAAATGATTTGTTTGTCATTTTAATAGTTATCTTCAAAGACAACAGTTAAAACACAAATATTAACAATATATTGGGAGGTTTATAATATATGTGAAAATGAAACATTTGATAACACAAATAAGTATGCCAGTGGCTTATAAGAACATAAGTTTATTATACCATATGTAATATATTAGTTGGATATACAATGACCATCACCACCTAGTTAAAGTCATATGTCAACTCTAAAACAACTATTGTTACCAATAATTAAAAACCAACAAAGGAAGAAGACAGAAACATATGGAAAAGGGAAAAAATACATAGAATAATAGAAAACAAAAAAATTATAAATGTAAGCTCAAATATGCACTATAATGTGATATATAAAATTACATCAATAATTCTATTAGATGTAAATTATCTAAATAGCGCAACTAAATGGAAGAGATTTTTATATTATATATAAAAAGAAAGATACTATCATATATTGCCTAAACATAATCTGCTTTAAATATAAATACACAAATAAGTCACATACTTAAATATAAAGATATAGCATCTTAATGCTAAGCAAAATACTGAAACAAAAATGTTAATATTAGACAAACAGACAAAATATATCAGCTGGGATAAAAAGGATAACTTTATACTGAGAGAACATCCAATTTTCATTTTGACATAACAGTCCTAAATGTCTCTACACCAAATTAAAGAAATTCAGAATACATGAAACAAAAAGCGATAACCACAGAAAGAAATAGACTCATTCACAACTTTCATCAGAGGTTTCAGCATTCCTCTGTTTCTTTTTATTGAAAGTGCATTAAATTTTTAAAACTATTGATATTTCATGGGCAAAAAAAATTATATGTTAGAAATTGTTATACATCAGTTCAGTTCAGTTCAATTCAGTCACTCAGTTGTGTCCGCTCTCTGAGACCCCATGAATTGCAGCACGCCAGGTCTCCCTGTTCATCACCAACTCCCGGAGTTCACTCAGATTCATGTCCTTCGAGTCAGTGATGCCATCCAGCCATCTCATCCTTGGTCGTCCCCTTCTCCTCCTGCCTCCAATCCCTCCCAGCATCAGAGTCTTTTCCAATGAGTCAACTCTTCGCATGAGGTGGCCAAAGTACTGGAGTTTCAGCTTTAGCATCATTCCTTCCAAAGAAATCCCAGGGCTGATCTCCTTCAGAAAGGATTGGTTGGACATAATATATATATAATTTTTAGATTATATAAATTATCTATATTTTTTATTTTTTTTCCTGCCAAATTTGGGGAATATTAAAATCTAGACATATCATTGTAGTTAATTAATTTTAACAAATTCTATTAAACTCATTCTAGATTACCTGAAGTTAATACACCTGAAACACTGCTTTTATTACTGATGAAGGGTTAAGGTAAGAGTAAGTCTTGATGAAAAAACCAAACTAGACTGTTAACAGAGCTCCACAGAACAACAGTGTCAGGCTAGGAAAAATGTCCCTTTACCAAAAAATAAATCTGTTTCTGGAGGGGAGAGAATGAAATTTGTGTTTTTTGTGAGTAGGTAGTCTCCACAGGGCATTCAGAGTTGAATGAGCTTGCATGTTCTGTTGTCAGATTTGTACGTCAAGAAAACCATAACATCTTTCCTGAAACAGAATTAAGAAAAGGGCCAGAATGAGGTTGGAAGTGCTGCACTAATCAGCTTTATCACCATGAAGAAAAACATCAACATTAAATGTGACATACTTTCTGCTTAAATGGATTTTCCAAAATGTATACCATTAAAATGTTATTGGAAATTGGAGTGGTTTTCCATTATCAAAATATTTTAAAATATGATAATTAGTATTAGGAGTTAGGTAAATAACCTAGATCAGACTGGCATACTCAATCTGTGTTTACACCATAAAATATTCCTCAAAGTTTTCTGAATATATCTAATTCAAGTAAACTGCTAAAATACCATCTAAAAATACAGATGTCAATCACAGATGTTTTATTTTTCCATAAAATATTCAGAAAAAAGGTATACACGTTGAGTCAGTAAAATGTCTTTCAAGCAAATATCTGCTGGGAGTTTTTGTAATAGACTTACTGTAAATAGAGAATGCTTTGGAAATTGGAGAAGGAAATGGCAACCCACTCCAGTATTCTTGCCTGGAGAATCCCAAGGACGGAGGAGCCTGGTGGGCTACAGTTCACGGGGTCGCAAAGAGTCGGACACAACTGAGCGACTTCACTCACTCACTCACTCACTTGGAAATTAATCATTTTAGTATATTAATCAGTAAAGTGTCTGTGGCATTTTGAGAAGATTTAATTTGGAGTGTAATGTGCATAATATCAGAAAGATTCCCCCAGACACACAGAAAAATGTAACAAATCAAATTTCCTGTTTAACTAAATGTATTGAAAATAGTGGGGCATCAATATGTAACCTCCTTTGAAACTTGAAGTGAATATTTACAAAAATAAAAGAGAAACATGAGGAAAACCATTGTGAAGGCAGAAGCATATTAGCATGACCATTCTATGAAAAACTGAACAAAATACAAAACATAGGTTGCAAAGATTCACATGAAATCCTGGAGGATTGTCTTTTGCATACTCTGAGTCATGGGCATTTGCCCTTTCATCATTGTCTTGTCTGTATTCCATAATGGAACAGTGGCTGTTCTTTGAAACACTCAATCCACCAAAATAATCCAATGTTTCATGTTTTCCCTGTGTTACCATCAGTTTTCAAAGATGATATTCAACAATTTTAAGAGTCAAATTAAGACGGAAAATGCACGTCAGTTTTGTTGAAAATAATTAGAATGGAAAAAGATAGAGATGGAAATGAACCAAGTGTTCAAAACTGATAAGGCTAAATGAGAAACACAATCAAAATCATAGAGAAGAGAAAAATTAATGATCTCTCTTAATATGTGAGGCATAAAAAAGGTTGCTTGTGAATTATTTAAGGATAAAGTTGAGAAGATAAAACATGCCAAACATGATATACAAAGAAACATAATCACTGAATTTTTACTTAATTGAGAAAAATGATTATGTGATTAACCTTTATTTTTGCCAAAAGACTATAATATACCATATACTTACACACATGGTTCAGTGGTAAATATACCAGCCAAGCAGAAAATACAGATTCAATCCCTGCTTTGGGAAGATCCCCTGGAGAAGGAAATGGCAACTCATTCCAGTATTCTTGCCTGGAAAATCTCATGGACAGAAGAGTCTGGCAAGCTACAGTCCATGGCGTCGCAAGAGTTGGACACAACTTAACAACTAAACCACCACTGCTAGTATTTAGGAATTATGATCTGGATCTGAGTTTGTAACTGTTACTTGACTGCCATTGCTTCTAGCACATCTGAAAAGATAGAACCAAGAAGTATGGTCTCACAAACTTTATCTTCTTCAGCAAATCCAATTAGAAACTGGATTTTTTTTTTTTTGGTCACTCTTCCATATCAACCACTTTTTCTTGGGCACCTTTTACTTTATTTCTGTCCTTTTCTGAATACTACTCCTTTTCTTTAAGACCCTTTAAAAGCTTTCATTGCTGTTTTTTCTTCCTTGGCATCTTGTCTTCATTCCTGATACAGGTAAGATAAATTCAAACCTGAATAACCAGGTATATTTGCAAAGGCTTAGAACATGAAGAAATTACATGATTTCTTCATGAATAATAGGGGATGGATTTAAACTCATGTATAACGACCCAGTTAATCATTTTCACTGCTTAAAGAAAAGCATTTAAAAATTTAGTTATACTATGAGTTGAATAACAAGAAGATGTTGGACTCCTAAATCCCAGTGCCTTGTTTAGAAGTAGAATCCTTGTAGAAGTTCAAGTTAAGATGAGTCCAGAAAGGTGAGCTCTAATCCTGTATGATTGTATCCTGGAAAGATGGGGCTGCTGCTGCTGCTGCTAAGTCGCTTCAGTCTTGTCTGACTCTGTGCGACCCCATAGATGACAGCCCACCAGGCTCCTCGTCCCTGGGATTCTCCAGGCAAGAACACTGGAGTGGGTTGCCATTTCCTTCTCCAGGAAAGAGGGGGAGATTTGGCCAATTTATATTAAGAAGAAGGATTTTAATGACATAATGTAAATGCTTGTCTAATGGGAAAAACTTGGCAAGCCATGGGTTTAGAGAGAAGAGCACACCTCAGTTATTTTGAAGGTAAGTGTTTCTAAATTTATTTTAAAATTTAATTTGGTTTAATTAAATGAAAGTTCTCTCTTGGCTCTATGTACATACAGGTGGGAATCAAGGAAGGTTGTTTATTCTTTGTTTCTACATATAAAATTTTCATGCTGAGGTTACTTCTATATTTTAAAGATGAACATTAAAAGTAGAAACAGTACGGAAGTACTGTATAAAAGGGGAAGAAAATGTTCTTTAATTCTTAGGGAATTGCTTTCCTATTATTTTATTTTTTTTGTTTTAATAATATATAACATCTTTGACTTTCAGGATTTAAATCAAAGGTTTTTTTTATGTTGAAAATAAACATTTTCTTAAATTCACTTATAAAAACTAACCTTTTTAAATTTATTGAGACCTCAGAAATTTTAGAGTGCCAATGAATTTGGTGAAAATCTATCAAGGAATGGATTCTGAGAAGATGTAATATATTTATTCCCTATAATGCCTCCTAGTATTATTCTTAGTTACTTTACTTTGATGAAAATAAGGCTAAGAAAGATGTAATATTTTCATAACAAAATTAACCTAAAGTTATTAAACCATATTAGACCCTATGATTCCATGTCTTTCATCCATTTACTCAAGATTAAGCTCTTTTTTTCTTCTTAGTTACTTGCCAAATATCTATTGTTACACTGATATGCAGCTCAAATTTCATTCCGTTTTTATGCTTTTCTGGTTACTTCTTCTCCCACCTTCCCATTGTAGAGCTCAGTACTCAGAGTTCTTATTCTATCTCTACCTATACCTTACTGGCGGTGTTCAGGTCAGAACTATCTGCAAATATATCTTTCTCCATTGATAAAATGTTATTTTAGGATAATACATTTCATTCTGGTTTTCTTTTTATTTTTAAGATGTATCACAGTGACCCATGATAGTCTACAGAGGGATGTTTACTAACTGAATTAATAAAGTCATGTTTTGTTACATATTAGCCGAAGGTCACAAGTCATTTTAGATACTTCACTCATGAGCTTTATTAACCCTCACAGTTAGATCATTTGTATGTCTTGGATTTCCCACCACAGTCCTATTTTATTTTCCTTTATTAAAATATAGTCAATATGTAATATTTCATAAGTTACAGATATAATAAACATACTGCTGCTGCTAAGTTGCTTCAGTCATATCTGACTCTGTGCGACCCCATAAACAACAGCCCACCAGGCTTCCCCGTCCCTGGGATTCTCCAGGCAAGAATACTGGAGTGGGTTGCCATTTCCTTCTTCAATGCATGAAAGTAAAAGGTGAAAGTGAAGTCTCTCAGTCGTGCCCAACTCAGCGACCCCATGGACTGCAGCCTACCAGGCTCCTCCATCCATGGATTTTCCAAGCAAGAGTACTGGAGTGGGCTGCCATGGCCTTTTCTGATATAAACATCAGTTCAGTTCAATCACTCAGTCGTGTCCGACTCTTTGCGACCCCATGAATCACAGCAAGCCAGGCCTCGCTGTCCACCACCAACTCCCAGAGTTCACTGAGACTCGTGTCCATTGAATCGGTGATGACATCCAGCCATCTCATCCTCAGTCGTCGCCTTCTCCTCCTGTCCCCAATCCCTCCCTGCATCAAAGTCTTTTCCAGTGAGTCCACTCTTCACATGAGGTGGCCAAAGTACTGGAGTTTCAGCTTTAGCATCAGTCCTTCCAAAGAAATCCCAGGACTAATATCCTTCAGAATGGACTTGTTGGATCTCCTTGCAGTCCAAGGGACTCTCAAGAGTCTTCTCCAACACCACAGTTCAAAAACATCAATTCTTCTGCGCTCAGCCTTCTTCACAGTCCAACTTTCACATCCATATATGACTACTGGAAAAACCATAGCCTTAATATCCTTCAGAATGGACTTGTTGGATCTCCTTGCAGTCCAAGGGACTCTCAAGAGTCTTCTCCAACACCACAGTTCAAAAACATCAATTCTTCTGCGCTCAGCCTTCTTCACAGTCCAACTTTCACATCCATATATGACTACTGGAAAAACCATAGCCTTGACTAGACAGACCTTAAGGTCTTGTTCAGTTCAGTTCAGTTCAGTCGCTCAGTCGTGTCTGACTCTTTGTGACCCCCATGAATCGAAGCACGCCAGGCCTCCCGGTCCATCACCAACTCCCGGACTTCACTCAGACTCACGTCCATTGAGTCCGTGATGCCATCCAGCCATCTCATCCTCTGTCATCCCCTTCTCCTCCTGCCCCCAATCCCTCCCAGCATCAGGGTCTTTTCCAATGAGTCAACTCTTCACATGAGATGGCCGAAATATTGGAGTTTCAGTTTTAGCATCATTCCTTCCAAAGAAATCCCAGGGTTGATCTCCCTCAGAGTGGACTGGTTGGATCTCCTTGCAGTCCAAGGGACTCTGAAGAGTCTTCTCCAACACCACAGTTCAAAAGCATCAATTCTTCGGCGCCAGCCTTCTTCACAGTCCAACTCTCACATCCATACATGACCACAGAAAAAACCATAGCCTTGACTAGATGGACCTTAGTCGGCAAAGTAATGTCTCAGCTTTTGAATATACTATCTAGGTTGGTCATAACTTTTCTTCCAAGGAGTAAGCGTCTTTAAATTTCATGGCTGCACTCACCATCTGCAGTGATTTTGGAGCCCAAAAAAATAAAGTCTGACACTGTTTCCACTGTTTCCCCATCTATTTCCCATGAAATGATGGGGCCAGATGCCATGATCTTCATTTTCTGAATGTTGAGCTTTAAGCCAACTTTTTCACTCTCCTCTCTCACTTTCAACAAGAGGCTTTTTAGCTCCTCTTCACTTTCTGCCATAAGGGTGGTGTCATTTGCATATCTGAGGTTATTCATATTTCTCCCAGCAATCTTGATTCCAGCTTGTGTTTCTTCCATAAAACCGTTCAACTTCAGTTTCTTCAGCATTACTGGTTGGGACATAGACTTTGATAACTGTGATATTGAATGGTTTGCCTTGGAGACAAACAGATCATTCTGTCCTTTTTGAGATTGCATCCAAGTACTGCATTTCGGACTCTTTTGTTGACCATGATGGCTACTCCATTTCTTCTGAGGGATTCCTGCCTGCAGTAGTAGATATAATGATCATCTGAGTTAAATTCACCCATTCCAGTCCATTTTAGTTCGCTGAATCCTAGAATGTCGATGTTCACCCTTGCCATCTCTTGTTTGACCACTTCCAATTTGCCTTGATTCATGGACCTGACATTCTAGGTTCCTATGCAATACTGCTCTTTACAGCATCAGACCTTGCTTCTATCACCAGTCACATCCACAGCAGGGTATTGTTTTTGCTTTGGCTCCATCCCTTCATTCTTTCTGGAGTTCTTTCTCCACTGATCTCCAGTAGCATATTGGGCACCTAATGACCTGGGGAGTTCCTCTTTTGGTATCCTACCATTTTGCCTTTTCATAGTGTTCATGGGGTTCTCAAGGCAAGATTACAATGGCCAAATTTTATTTTTTTTGGCTAAGTAGTATGTCATTGTATACGTATATACAACATCTTCTTTATCTATTCATCTGCTTCGGTATCTTGATGATGGTAAATAATCCTGCTGTGAACAGTGAGGTGCATGTACCTTTTCAAATTAGTGTTTTTGTAATTTTCAGATATATCCCCATAAGTAGAATTGCTAGATGATATGGTAGTTCTATTGGTGTTTTGAGAAACTACCATACTCTTTTCCACAGTGGCTGCACCAATTTACATTGCACCCAACAGTGTATGAAGGTTCCCTTTTCTTCATATCTTTTCCAACATGTGTTATTTGTGGTCTTTTTGATGATTGCTATTCTGACAGGTGTGAGGTGATATCTTACTGTGGTTTTAACTTTCATTTATTTGATAAGTAACAATGTGAAGCATCTTTCATTTGCCTGTTTGCCATCTGTATGTCTTTGAAAAAGTGTCAATTAGGACTTCTGCCCTTGTTAATCAAGTTGACTGCATTTTTTGATGCTGACTTCTATAAGCTGTTCATATATTTTGAGTATAAAGCCATTTTTGGTTTTATCATTGGCAAATATTTTATCCCTTCAGTAGGTTTTCTTTTTTGTTTACTGACGATTTTTTTTACAGGACAGTGTTGGTTTATATTTATTATTTTGGCATCCTGTGTGCCTTGGGCTTTTTTTTCTTTCCAGATTTATAACTTTTAAATGAATTGTTATTATTAATAATTACTTTAAGGTAAACTGGATAGATTTAATGGGCTTTCATTCATATTTCTGCTTTAAGCTATGGTTTCATCCAGTTTGAGTCATCATCTTATAGTGTGTGAGATATATGACTGTGAATTGTGTCCTCATGTTAGCCAGTTATTACATCTGAAATATGAGCAGCAATTACTCATCTCTCTCTTTCCATCTTATAAATGAAACCGTGAGCACTTCCTTTAAAAACAACATGCTGATAAAATCTTGTGTACTGTAAGGGAGGCAGTCTGGGAGAGCTAACTTTTTCTGAATGGGAGGAGTAGAAAGTGTAGCTTCTTCTGGCCACATAGTTTACAAGTATGGTGCCATCAGCAGAGCTGTAGATTTTGAAGCCAGTGCTTGATCTTTGAAAAGTCCATGGATAGGAGTGATCTCTGATTAATTGATGTAGTAGCTTAAACAATATTCTAGGTCTTGATTTCTCTCTGGTCGTATCTTAACTTTGTTTCCAGTGAGTAGGAACAATTACCCTCAGACTGTCTTTATGGTAGCAAGATGGCAATAGCTCCTAAATTTCTAGTTCAGAAGAAAATAAAAGAACTAGGTCTTATAATACTTCCAATTTTTCTGACACTCATTCAATAGACAAGTCTGGACATTCATCATTCAATATGTTGTTTGATTCCATTTATGCATGCTACTGTTCTGAAAGAATCCAGGGCCAAATTGCCATGGAGACTTTAAAACTGAACTCAAATAATATCTAGAAGGAGAATGGATATAAAGTAGCAAATAAAAGTATCTGTGATTCTGAGACTCTGGAAGGTACTATATACTCTAAATATTCTATAATTATGTTTTACTGTTTTCTCCCATAGGTAAAGCTGATTGTATAGATATGCTCCCCAAAATCTGCTTACAAAAATCACTTTTAATCTTTCTGAAAACAGTTCAAAATTTCAAAACAGCTTAATTCAATATCTAAAACCAGGTTTATCCTATTCACCAGATTTAACAATCAGCTTCCCATAATACTTTCACAATTTCCAGACCTTATTTTTGGTTTAAAATAACAGTGCACAACAATGCCCATTTGGGGGGAGGGGAAAGAATGTTGTGGCTTTTCTACAAGCTCTTTGACCTTTCTTTCAAAAAAATGGCATATTTTATCATCTATTAAATATATATTACATACTGAGATGAGACTCTTTTAAAAGATTGAAAGTGAAGTGAAAGTATTGCTCAGTCATGTCCAACTGTTTGTGACCCTGTAGACTGTAGCCTGCCAGGCTTCTCTGACTGTTGAATTCTCCAGGAAAGCATACTGGAGTGGTAATCACTCCCTTCTTCAGGGAATTTCCCCTACCCAATGATCAAACTCATGTCTCTTGCATCTCCTGCATTGACAGGCAGATTCTTTACCATTTGAGCCACCAAGGAAGCCTGTTAAAAGATTACATAGGGGTAATTAGTTGGAAAAGAGGGGAAAGAAAAATAAAAAAATTATAAAGTAATCTTATTTTACCCAAGAATGCCAAACACTAAATTTAAAAAACTGTAAAAAAAAAAAAAATTATTACCTATAGTGTTTTTTCTCTTCTGGAGAGAGATTCAGCTGAGAATGATAACCTCAGGAGGGTGGTATATTGACCCGTAAGTCAAGGCCTGACTTCAAGTTAGAGAAAAGAGTTTAGAATAAGCAAAGTTTGCCAGGCAACAATGGGAGAATGCTATTAGTTTTCCTTCCATGGCTTCCTTTTTATGTACTTTTTTAAATCTTTGGAGAAATATTTTACAGTTCTGCTCCCTGTAAAAGTGATGTTTGAATATATTCTACAAAAGTTGCAAAGCTGATAACTCATAAAATATTCCTGAGGTTGGCAAGTTTCACAAGATGAAAGGTTCACACAGCTCTAACAAGTAACTAAAAAGGAGACTGGAGTAGTGTGCACCAGCACAGCAGTTTAAAGTCTCAAGCTGGATACCGGACTGCAGTTTGAATCTTCTTGATGTCAAGAAGATAAATAACATACCCAACATGCTTATCCATCGTTGGTGTGTTTAAACATAATTGACCTTACTACAAAATAATTAAAATATGGATTAAAACATTCCTGTTTTTTTCTATTTTTCTCAAAAGAAGATGAAAATTCTATAATGAAAAGGATTTTCACATTTATATTTAGCTCATTTTGCTTTTCGAAAAACAGGTCTCTAGTTTCTGCCAGCGCTTGTAACCAAGGAGAATGATTACCACATGCAGGTGTCACTGATTGGTTGAAATTGAAAGCTGCACAGATTGGCTTGGAGGCCTGAACTGATCTCTCTATCCTCTAATCTCCATTTACTTCTGCAAATGCCATTAGAAAGCAGTCAGATCCATTTTGACTGACACCATAGCTAACAAGTATGATTGGTATTTGTGGGGGAAATATATCTACCTTATATACATATAAATTAGATGACTAGTAAAAGACTAGTTATAAACATATTTTACCCACATTCCGTAAGCCTGATGTTGAGAATTCTGCTTTCTATTCTTAATTTGCCAAACTACTTTGCAGTAGTATCTGAGGTAAGGAAAGAAAATATATATAAACAAATGACAGTAACCACAGAAACCCTCTTATCTAATGGATAGACATTAAGATTTATGACATAAGGCTGTAAAATACTTTCAAATAATTACAAGCCATTGCAGATAATATATAACAGTTTTATTAACTGTACTGTATCTTCATTTATAGAACAAATAGAAGCTCTCTTAAATATGTCTTCACATAAATAATCTTTGAGACTAATTGAAGGTTTCAGTTCCCTTTTGAAGATGTACTGACTGAATAACTCTGGCTATTAAGTGTCTCCCTCTTTTGTTCCTCAGCAGCTTCACTGCTTAGTTCATCTAATAAAACCATTCTTAGATGTTATGGACAAGGCCTTAGGATGTCTTTTATGTAAAATTTGGAACACGAATCAGTAAATTAAGTTTTGAAGGAAGGCTTTGTCCTTACATCACAACATGCCTGTATATGTTTTAATTTGAAATAAAATTTTAAGATATGTGTACACTTTTTATTTGTTTATGGTTCCTATTTTAACCTACTTTTTCAATTAACTTACCAGATAACTTTTCCAGTCAAGTAATATAAGATGGCTCTAAAACTATATAATATAGAAATATTATGAATGCAACATAAAACATAGAACTTTTCACACATAATATAGTGATGACACTGAAAATAGTTTTGTCTGAGAATATTTTAAACCTATATCTTCATTTCTTCTAATTCAGAATTCTTTTAGCTTAGAAACTAAATATAAAGAAAATTTCAAATGCAAATACTAACAGCATAGGGGAGATTAACCTTATATTTGCAAGTTTTTAGAAGCAGATTAAAACTTCTACCCAAACTGCCTATTGCATCAAATGATATTATTCTCTCCAGAATTTGATTAGCAAAAAATTCTACTATTAAAAATGAATTCCATTGTTTTGTAAGACTTTCTTTCACAAATGAAGACTAATCAGAACTTCAGGTTGGTGAACAAATGAAAGTACTGGGACAGGTTGTGTGCCCAGAGGGGATGGAAGTTCCATACCCACCTCCCCAACCTTGTCCTGTGCTTTCTTCTCTTTGTCTCTTCTTGAGCTGTATTCTTTAAAATAGCCTAGCAAATAGTTTTTCAGATGCTGCATACTTGGCAAGGCATGTCAGTTTGATGTGGATGTCCCCAAAGAGACCTCAGCTCTCACTGCTAATAGGCTCTGTGGCTCTGGTTTCCAGTTCATTGTGTATGGATGTCAGGAAATGTGTGTAAAAATAGCTGAAGTTGTCTTATGTGGAGGGGCCAAAAGCATGGCTCCCTACTGTGTCAGAAATGTATGTATTATAACCAAGTTCAGATCAGATCTCAAGCTGGAAGTTTCTTTGTGAGCAGCATTAACAGGGCTACATGTCCAAGTCCCCATAGGAATTGCTGCAGAGAATCTTGCTGCAAAACATAAAATAAGTAGAGAAGAATTTAACAAACACCCTGCAGTCACAGCAGAGATGAAAAGCTGCTAATAATGCTGGTTACTTTAATAATGAGATGATATCAGTTTAGGTAAAGAGAAGGACAGGAGCAAATAATGAGTAATGCCAAGTAATGAGCAGGCTTAATACCAATGAGCCTGGTGCAGTTAAATAAGCTTCCTCCAGTTTTAAGGAAGAAGGGACCATCACTATAAGGAATGTATCAGAAATATCTGATGCTTTCATAAATAGTGAAGATGCTGTCAAAAAGACAGCATCTTCACACTGGCAAGAACTGTGGGCTATTTTGTATCTAGACGTGATTTCTCTGTTGTAGATATTGGTCTTGTCCCTGCCTCCAGTGGGGCATTAAAGAAAAGAGACTGAGTCTTAAGGACATGGATTTGGTGGAAGTGAATGGAGATTTTGCTCCCCAGCACTTGGCAGTTGAAAAGAGCTTGGATTTCAACCCAAGTAAAACCAATATAAATGGAAGAGTTATTACCTGGAATCAGCCATTGGCAGGATCTGGATCAAGAATTATTGCACACACAGTTCATGAATTAAGATGTGGAGGTGGAGAATATGCAGGGGAATCAGCTTACATTGAAGGTGGCCAGTGCATCACACTCGGTATTTGGAACTCAGCCTGAAGAAACCAAGGAGCCCACAATAGCACATAGTTACTTTACTTGGCTTGTTGTTCAGTTACTCAATTGTGTCTGACTGTTTGTGACCCCATGGACTCCAGCACATCAGGCTTCTCTGTCCTTCACTATCTCCCAGAGTGTGCTCAAACTTATGTTCATCTAGTCGATGATGCCATCCAACCATCTCATCCTCTGCTGTCCCCTTCTCCTCTTGTCTTCAATCTTTCCTAGCATCAGAGTCTTTTCCAATGAGTCGGCTCTTTCACATCAAATAGCCAAAGTATTGGAGCTTTAGCTTCAGCATCAGTCTTTCCAATGAACATTCAGGGTTGATTTCCTTTAGGATTGACTGGTTCGATCTCCTTAAAGTCCAAGGAATTCTCAAAAGTCTTCTCCAGCACAATTTGAAAGCTTCAGTTCTTTGGTGCTCAGCCATTTTTATGGTTCAACTCTCACATTCATACATGGCTACTGGAAAAACCATAGCTTTGACTATATGGACCTTGTTGGCAAACTGATGTTTCTGTTTCTTAATATGCTGTCTAGGTTCATCACTGGAGATGGCGATGGCACCCCACTACAGTACTCTTGCCTAGAAAATCTGATGGACAGAGGAGCCTGGTAGTCTGCAGTCCATGGAGTCACAAAGAGTCGGATACGACTGAGCAACTTCACTTTCAGTTTTCACTTTCATGCATTGGAGAAGGAAATGGGAACTCACTCCAGTAGTCTTGCCTAGAGAATCCCAGGGATAGGAAGTCTGGTGGGCTGCCGTCTATGGGGTCACACAGAGTAGGACAAGACTGAAGCAACTCAGCAGCAGCAGCAGGTTTATCATAGCTTTAAATTCCAAGAAGCAAGCATCTTTTAGTTTCATGGCTTCAAAAAGCAATTTCATTTAATTACTTGACTAGGCTACATTAAAACAAGGGAACTTCAGAGCAGCTGCTAAAACTCGTTATGCCCTACCACTGAAACAGTGAGTGAGTGTGATCCAGGGTGACGAGGTAAAGATGTATTCATCATGAGTATGAGCTCAGGCCAGCAATAAATTTTCTCAAATTTGCACCAAATATGTATTTCTGAACTGATTTTTATTATAGAAGGCCCTAAAAGAAATAACGTCCTGGACCATAACCACTACACATGCTTTAGATCATATGAGTGCAAGGAAATTGAATAAATGTAGCCTTAATTTCCAAAAACCAAATAGATGAATGAACCCATTAATATATGCCTTTCTGAGGAAATCTTAAATTTTCTTAAGATTTTTTGCATTTTATACTTTACAATGGAATCATCTATTAACATTCTTTAAGAGAAACGAGTGAGAAACAACAACTCCTGACATGCAGGATGTGACCTGATACTCTCAACCAGGCCTTGGTGTTACTCCAGGCTGGTCTGACACTCACAGCTAAGTCTTTAGGTCTCCTGCTGAAAATAAACTTTCTCACAGAACCTCAAAATAAGATATGACCATTCTGTGATTTTATGAATTAAAGACAAAACTGTTCCTTAAGCATTGCTGATCATATACAGAGCACTGCCCAACCCAGAACTTCACAAATATAATCCTTCCCCAGTTAACATGAGCAACTGCTCTCTCTTAAATATAGAAGGTTAGCCTCACTCTAGTCTATCTATCTTTGCCAGAGATAAGATTTTTCAGATATCCTATCATAGAATTGCTTTCAACTCCTGATAGTATGCAGTTAGTCAGTCAGTTCAGTCATGCAGTCGTGTCCGACTCTTTGCGACCCCATGAAACGCAATACGCCAGGCCTCCCTGTCCATCACCAACTCCCGGAGTTCACTTAGACTCACGTCCATTGAGTCCATGATGCCATCCAGCCATCTCATCCTCGGTCATCCCCTTCTCCTCCTGCCCCCAATCCCTCCCAGCATCAGGGTCTTTTCCAATGAGTCAACTCTTCGCATGAGGTGGCCAAAGTACTGGAGCTTCAGTTTTAGCATCATTCCTTCCAAAGAAATCCCAGGGTTGATCTCCCTCAGAGTAGACTGGTTGGATCTCCTTGCAGTCCAAGGGACTCTCAAGAGTCTTCTCCAACACCACAGTTCAAAAGCATCAATTCTTCTGCGCTCAGCCTTCTTCACAGTCCAACTCTCACATCCATACATGACCACAGGAAAAACCATAGCCTTGACTAGACGGACCTTAGTTGGCAAAGTAATGTCTCTGCTTTTGAATATACTGTCTAGGTTGGTCATAACTTTTCTTCCAAGGAGTAAGTTCCTTTTAATTTCATGGCTGCAGTCACCATCTGCAGTGATTTTGGCACCCAAAAAAGCAAAGTCTGACACTGTTTCTACTGTTTCCCCATCTATTTCCCATGAAGTGATGGGGCCAGATGCCATGATCTTCGTTTTCTGAATGTTGAGCTTTAAGCCAACTTTTCCACTCTCCTCTTTCACTTTCAACAAGAGGCTTTTTAGCTCCTCCTCACTTTCTGCCATAAGGGTGGTGTCATCTGCATATCTGAGGTTATTGATATTTCTCCCAGCAATCTTGATTCCAGCTTGTGTTTCTTCCAGTCCAGCATTTCTCATGATGTACTCTGCATATAAGTTAAATAAGCAGGGTGACAATATACAGCCTTGACGTACTCCTTTTCCTATTTGGAACCAGTCTGTTGTTCCATGTCCAGTTCTAACTGTTGCTTCCTGACCTGCATACAGATTTCTCAAGAGGCAGGTCAGGTGGTCTGGTATTCCCATCTCTTTCAGAATTTTCCACAGTTTACTGTGATCCACACAGTCAAAGGCTTTGGCATAGTCAATAAAGNAAGGTAACATTTATAATATATTGCACCAATCAAAAATTACCAGGCATGAAAGTGACAGTGTGAAAGTGTTAGTCGCTCAGTCATGTCCGACTCTTTGTGACCCTAATGACTATAACCTCCCAGGCTTCTCTGTCCATGGGATTTTCCAGGAAAAAAAACTGGAGTGGGTTGCCATTCCCTTTTCCAGGGAATCTTTCCGACTCAGGGATCAAACCTGGGTCTCCTGCATTGCAAGCAGATTTTTTTTTTTTTTTTTTTTACCATCTGAGACTCCAGGACATCTACCTATCACAATGTTATATGTCAATTATATCTCAATAAAAAAATTACCAGACATAAAAACAAACAGCAAAAGCAATTATTATAACTATACTCTCTGTGTTAGAAAAGTTAAGATATTGACACTACAGAAAAGATAAAAACTGAATTGGGGATGAAAAGTGTACTATAGATACCGCACAACAAAAGATCAATATCCTTGAAGACAGCAACAGAAAACTGATATATGGAAATGGAAAAAAAGAGTTAAAAAACATTAACAGAGAATTAGGAAATTGTGAGACAACTTCAACTGCCCCCATATATATGTAATTGGAGCTCCCAGAGGAGAGGGATGGGATAGATAAGTGTTTGAAGAAACAGTGGCTACCAAATTTTCAAATATGCTGAAAACCATAAGCCCATAACTAACTCTTAGTTCAAAGCACCACAGCATAAGGAACATGAAGAAAACTACAACAATACCACTTTAAGTGGGAGGTAAACTTGTCTGAGTATTTTGGAAAACTTTTGGTCAGCCATCTGTTAAAGCTGAACCTCTGTCAATAACCTATTTCTTAGCAATTAGACTTCTAGGTCTGAACCCAATAGAAATTTGTGCACATGTGCGCCAAGAGACAAGTCCACAAATGTTCACCGCAGCATTACTTACTCATAACGACCAAAAAAAAAAAAAAAAAAGAAACAATCAAACGTCTAACTCAGAATAGAGAATACAAAAATGAAAAAGAATGAATAACATGCACAAGACGAGAGAACCCCAGAAACATCAGTTCAGTTCAGTCACTCAGTCATGTCTGACTTTTTGTGACCCCATGGACTACACCAGGCCTCCCTGTCCATCACCAACTCCCGGAGTTTACTCAAACTCATGTCCACTGAGTCGGTGATGTCATCCAACCATCTCATCCTCTGTCGTCCCCTTCTCCTCCCGTCTTCAATCTTTCCCAGCATCAGGGTCTTTTCGAATGAGTCTGCTGTTCGCATCAGGTGGCCAAAGTATTGGAGTTTCAGCTTCAACATCAGTCTTTCCAATGAATATTCAGGACTGATTACCTTTAGGATGGACTGGTTGGATCTCCTTGCACTCCAAGGGACTCTCAAGAGTCTTCTCCGAGTGCACAGTTCAAAAGCATCAGTTCTTTGGCGCTCAGCTTTGTTTATAGTCAAACTCTCACATCCATATGTGACTACTGGAAAAGCCATAGCTTTGACTAGATGGACCTTTGTTGGCAAAGTAATGTCTCTGCTTTTTAATATCTGTCTAGGTTGATCATAACTTTCCTTTCAAGGAGTAAGCGTCTTTTAATTTCATGGCTGCAATCACCTTCTGCAGTGATTTGGGAGCCTCTCAAAATAAAGTCTGTCACTGTTTTTACTGTTTCCCCATCCATTTGCCATGAAGTGATGGGACTGGATGCTATGATCTTAGTTTTCTGAATGTTGAGTTTTAAGCCAACTTGATCACTCTCCTCTTTCACTTTCATCAAGAGGCTTTTTAGCTCCTCCTCACTTTCTGCCATAAGGGTAGTGTCATCTGCATATCTGAGGTTATTGATATTTCTCCCAGCAATCTGATTCCAGATTGTGCTTCATCCAGCCCAGCATTTCTCATGATGTACTCTGCATGTAAGTTAAACAAGCAGGGTGACAATATACAGCTTTGATGTACTCTTTTCCCAATTTGGAACCAGTCTGTTGTTCCATGTCCAGTTCTAACTGTTGCTTCCTGACCTGCATACAGAATTTCACTCTCCTCTTTGACTTTCATCAAGAGCTCATGAGTTCCTCTTCACTTTCTGATGTAAGGGTGGTATCATCTGCATGTTTGAGGTTATTGATATTTCTCCCAGCAATCTGATTCCAGATTGTGCTTCATCCAGCCCAGCATTTCTCATGATGTACTCTGCATGTAAGTTAAACAAGCAGGGTGACAATATACAGCTTTGATGTACTCTTTTCCCAATTTGGAACCAGTCTGTTGTTCCATGTCCAGTTCTAACTGTTGCTTCCTGACCTGCATACAGATTTCTCACGAGGCAGGTCAGGTGGTCTGGTATTCCCATCTCCTTCAGAATTTTCCATAGTTTGTCATGATCCACACAGTCAAAGTCTTTGGCATAGTCAATAAAGCAGAAGTAGATGATTTTCTGGAACGCTTTCACTTTTTTGATGATCCAATGGACATTTGCAATTTGATCTCTGGTTCCTCTGCCTTTTCTAAATCTAGCTTGAACATCTGGAAGTTCACGGTTCATGTACTGTTGAAGCCTGGCTTGGAGAATTTTTGAGCATTACTTTGCTAGCGTGTGAGATGGGTGCAATTGTGCAGTAGTTTGAGCATTCTTTGGCATTGCCTTTCTTTGGGATTGGAATGAAAACTGACCTTTTCCAGTCCTGTGGCCACTGGTAAATTTTCCAGATTTGCTGGCATATTGAGTGCAGCTCTTTCACAGCATCATCTTTTAAGATTTGAAAAAGCTCAACTGGAATTCCATCACCTTCACTAGCTTTGTTCATAGTGATGTTTCCTAAGGCCCACTTGACTTCACATTCCAGGATGTCTGGCTCTAGGTGAGTGATCACACCATCATGATTATCTGGGTCATGAAGATCTTTTCTGAATATCTTCTGCTTCTGTTAGGTCCATACCATATCTGTTCTTTATTGAGCCCATCTTTGCATGAAAATTTCCCTTGTTATCTCTAATTTTTTTTTGAAGAGATCTCTAGTCTTTCCCATTCTGTTGTTTTCCTCTATTTCCTTGCACTGACCACTGAGGAAAGCTTTCTCATCTTCCTTGTTATTCTTTGGAACTCTGTATTCAAATGAGTATATCTTTTCTTTTCTCCTTTGCCTTTTGCTTCTCTTCTTTTCATAGCTATTTGTAAGGGCTCCTCAGACAACCATTTTGCCTTTTTGCATTTCTTTTTCTTGGGGATGGTCTTGATCATTGCCTCCTGTACAATGTCACAAGCCTCTGTCCATAGTTCTTTTGGCACTCTATCAGATCTAATCCCTTGAATCTATTTGTCACTTCCACTGTATAATCATATGGGATTTGATTTAAGTCATACCTGAATGGTCTAGTGGTTTTCCCTACTTTCTTTAAGTCTGAATTTGGCAATAAGGAGTTCATGATCTGAGCCACAGTCAGCTCCAAAGAAGCCAGCCCACAAATAGTATGATTATCATGTTCCATTTATATAAAATCCAAAGAGTCAAGCGAATCCAGAAGTTAGAATAGTGGTTATTTTCTGGAAAAGAAAGGGTAGTGATTGGAAAATGGTCACCATGTGGGATTCTGAGGAGATGAGAACTTTCAGTCTTTTGACCTGAGTGGTGATTTCCTGGCTCTGTTGAAGTAGTGATAGTCAAGTTGTACAGATTTGACCCCTGTAATTTTCTGTATGTATGCTTGAAAAGTTTTAAAAATGAAAATATGATTTCCCATATTACCAGAAGGAAGAAAAATCATATAATCATCTCAATAGATATAGAAAAATAATTTGAAAAAAATTAATAATTCATGGCAAAACTTCTCAGAAAACAGACTATAAAGGGAACTGCCCTAATATTACTAGTAGCATTTATAAAGCACAATAAACATCATAATTAATGGTTAAATAAGAATTTTTTTTAAAAAGTGAGTGCCAGCAAGGTAAACCACTGTAGCTACTTTTATTCAACATTAATTCTTCTGGAGATCCCTAACCAGTGTTCTGTATCAGTCAGGATTCCAACAGGAAACAGTACTTTCAAAACAGAAAAATTCAAAGAGGTTTATTCAAAAAAGGTAACTGTTTTTAAAGAAGTAGGATTAGGTAGTCACAGGAGGTAATGCAATAATCCAAGGCTAGGAAACACTGAACTCTGAGACTGAAAGTCAAGAGGAGGGAACATTACTGTAATTCAGGAGAAAAGAACTGTATAAAGTAAGATGCTTTAAGAGAACCACTGACTTCCAGAAAACTCAGGACAGATAGATCATGGAGAAAAGGACAGGGGAATAAATCTGATCTCATCCTCTTTCCCCCTTCCCCTCTTTCTCCAGGGTTTCCACTGGCTTAACCCACTGTGAATCAAAAGGAATGAGAGCCTATTGATCTCATCCATGCAGATTATCTTCTCTGCAGGGTAAAGAAGAGATGAAGGTAGATCTGAGGGGGTTATAAGACATGCAATAAGACAGAAAGAAAGAAAAGGATAGGGATTGGAAAGGTTAAATATGATATGATTGTATATGCTGGAATACCCAAAATATCTACAAGTGCTTGATTAGAAATATTGAGTTTAACAAGGTTGCTGCAAATAAGATCAACAAAAATTAGTTACACAACTATATGTCAGAAATCAGAACCTGAAGTTTTAAAGGCTTCTATTTTTAATAGCATCAAAATTATAAAATACCTATGAATAAATCCATCAAAAGATATGTAAAATCTTTATGCAAATAATAATGATACTGGAAGAAATTAAAGACCTAGATAAATGGAGAGGATAAAGCTTCTTGTTTCAAGCTGGTATTCAATACTTCTCCCCAAATTGATCAACAGAGTCAAAGCAATCTCCCCACAAAATCCAATCAGTGTGTGCTAGTGTGTATGTGTAACTTGACAAATAATTCTAAATGCTGAAAAGGAAATGCACACACCTAAGACCAACCAAGATACTTTAAAAGAAGAATAAGATGTGAGGACCTGCTCTGGTAGATATTAAGACTAATTATGGGGCATTCTAACTAAGAGATTCTTGTGGTGGAGCAAGGATCAACAAATATACTACAGGAGTCAAATAAAAAAGCAGTATGGAAAGTACTGTCTTTTCCTATAAGGTGCTTGTCAATTGGATGTCTGTTTGAAAGAAAATAAAGCTTGACCTCACCTCACAACCTTACACAAAGTCAATTCCAAACCGATTCGATATAAATGTAAAAAGCAAAACAAAACAAAACCTATAAAAAGATGGGTTTGCATTATCTTCTACAAGATAATACAGGGACTAAGGTGAGCAGCTTGGGCTAAGGAGACACTATTAATTCAGGACACCGGAAGTAATCAAATAAACTTGAATATATAAAAATTAAAAAACTCCTGTTCATCCAAAGATATCTTTAAGAGATAAAATACGAAGGCAAAGAGTTGAAGAAGATACACGTAACAAACACATCAACAAAGAGTTCATAAGCAGAATATATAGAAAACTGTTACACATGATTTACAAAGACAATAGAAAAGAAATATTTCCAAATGGCCAATAAACAAATGAAAAAGAATGCAACTGCTTTAGTACTCAGGAGAAATAAGTTGAACCTGAAATGATTTATTACTGTTCATCCATTAAAAAGGCTAATGCTGAAAAGATTGGTAATAATGTTGGGTGTAAGTGGTAAGGATGTAAGGCAACCAAAACTCTAATACACACTGCTAGTGGGAGTGTAAACTGGTGAAATTTCCTTGGAAGATCATTTGATTTAATCTACTAGAGCTGAGCTACACATACTTTAGAATCCAGAATTCTCTCTTGTGGCTATGTACCCAAGAGAAATGTGTATTTGTGTGTACCAGGAGACATGCGCATGAAAGTTCCTAGGAAAAAGTTTTGTAATAGGTTATCCTGAAGGTCCATATCTATCACAGAATGAATAACTTGTGGCAAAAAGTGATGAATGCTATATAGCAATGAAAATAAATGAGCTACAGCCACACACAATAGCATGGGTTAATTTAACAGACACAGTTTTGAGTAAAAGAATGAACAAATGAATCTCTACTACATGGTTCCCTTTATATAAAGTTTAAAAGGTTGACAAGTCTACACAGATACAGGGAACAAACTAGTGGTTACCAATGTGGGGGCAGGGGCAAATGATTGGGTGTAAGACAGGCTCAAGCATGTATTGTATAACATGGGAAATATAGACAATATTTTGTAATAACTGTAAATGGAAAGTAGGCTTTAAAATTGCATAAAAATTTAAAACTAAAAATATTTTTAAGTCTAAAAAATAAAGCAGTTTGGGTCTAGAAGTCATGTTCTTAACCACTAAATAAAATAAAATAAAAATTTCAAAAATCTGACAAGTCTAAACAAAAGTGTTTTATGATTCATGTTTCATGGCAAAATTAAAAAGAAAAGTGAGAATGTCATTACCATAAAAATCAGAATAGTCCCTTTGTGGGAAGTGATAACCTTGAGGAAACCGAAGGGGACTTCTCAGATGCTGACAATGTTTAGGTTTTTGGTTTTTTTAACCTGAATGGCAATTACAGATATGCTCACTTCATGATCATTGACTGAGTTGCACATGTTTTGTATGCTTGTAATAAAAAGAACAACAAGGTTGTTTTTTTTCTCCTGTTCCATACCTGGCACAGCATAAAATTCAGGGGATCCTCTGGCTTTTCATAGACTAAATTTTCAGTGATCTGCTGAGAGAGAGAAAGATATTACATTATGGTTTTGAACTAAACTTATATGGTCAGGTTATACTTCCTTACTACTGATAAGTTTAGGTAAATTAAGGTAAATTGTGGATGAATAAAGATTTAGTAATAAACAGCAGTGGGTATTTTTCTAGTTTCTAAGATCAAAGAGGTAGTGAGAAGGTTTTGGAGGAAGTTTTTATTTTGAGAATTGTGATTTTGCTAGACTGAGAAATCAATAAATAATTTACTTCAAAGAACAGTGAAAGAAACTTTTTCGAGTAAAAATTTTAAAACACCATGATTTTTACATAGAAACTTCCTAAGGCATTTGATTCTAAAAGGTTAAAATGATGTTCTGTGTTTGTAATAATAAAGCATATGAAAGACTTCAGAGACTCACTTTCATATGTTTTGTTGCTGTTGAATAACAAAAATTATTAATAAAGTAAACAAAATTTCATTCGCAGGGAATAACAATAGGGCCAATTTCTTATATAAAGTATTCTGATATGTTTAATGCATGCATGCTCATTAATCATTTCACATATATTTCTACTGAACACATTTATAACTAGTTTTGCTTATAACAGTGTTTAATGCATAAGCACTGATTTTCTTGACAGATGAAGAAAATTGCTTACAGAATGATTAAGATTCTACTTTCCAGGGCTTCTGTCCTTCAGAATTAGTAGTTCCTTGTTAAAGCCAGAAAGCCCAGAAGTTAGCATTCTCCCACAAAAGGACATTTTAAAGAAAGATGGGGCATAGAATAATGTTAATAAAGTAAACATCACTTATCCCTTTTATATGAGGACACTGAGATTCACAGAAATTAGGTAATCTCCTCCAAATTACAAAGATGAGAAGGAGCAAATTTAGCTTGGAGACTTGGGCTAATAGATTATACAATTTGTGCACTTTCCTCTACATCCTACTTCTTTAAACTTAAATTCTTCCAGCTTAAATGTTTTCCTTGAGGTGGGCCATTCTAACCTGGGCTTCCCTGGTGGCAGAGACCTGGGTTCAATTCCTGGGTTGGGAAGATCCCCTGGAGGAGGGCATGGCAACCCACTCCAGTATTCTTGCCTGGAGAATCCCCATGGACAGAGAAGCCTGGCAGGCTACAGTCCATGTGGTCGCAAAGAGTCGGACATGACTGAACAACTAAGCATGCATTCTTACCTACAACTTTATAACCACACAATAAAAAGTTACTTCATGTATGTTTGTTATTACATATGTGTATATGCCTTGCTGGCTAATAATATTAACATTAAAATACACAAGCAAGGAAAACAGAAACAAAAGCAATCCACAAAACAACAAAATTTTTAAATGTGATAATATATTATTCTATATTGGTCAAGGAATGTCATACTTTAAGGAAGGTTCCAGCTCCATATCCTGAGGTCAGAAAGATTTGTAATTTCAAGAATTAAAAGCAATTTTTTTGACAGTTGATATAATTTTAATCATAATGTATATCAGTGGATTATTTACTGACTCTAAGTAATTCTAGATCTTCATTCAGATAGTTGTCATTAGGCATCAACAGATAGGTAAAAGGAGAACTATAGCTTCATTTAATTTTTAAAAATTTATTTATTTATTTTAATTGGAGGCTAATTACTTTACAATATTGTGGTGGTTTTTACCATACATTGACATGAATCAGCCACGGGCGTACATGTGTCCCCCGGACTTGAACCCCCCTCCCACCTCCCTCCCCATCCCCTCCCTCTAGGTTGTCCCAGTGCACTGGCTTTGAGTGCCCTGTTTCATACAGATAAAACAGTTCAAATAGATGAACTTGGTCATCTATTTCACATATGGTGATATACATGTTTCAATGCTATTCTCTCAAATCACCCTACCCTCGCCTTTTCCCACAGAGTCCAAAAGTCTGTTCTTTATATCTGTCTCTTTTGCTGTCTTGTATATAGTGTCGTTGTTACCATCTTTCTAAATTCCATATATATGTGTTAATATACTATAAGAGAAGGCAATGGCACCCCACTCCAGTACTCTTGCCTGGAAAATCTCACGGATGGAGGAGCCTGGTGGGCTGCAGTCCATGGGGTCGCTAAGAGTCGGACACGACTGAGTGACTTCACTTTCACTTTTCACTTTCATGCATTGGAGAAGGAAATGGCAATCCACTTCAGTGTTCTCGCCTGGAGAATCCCAGGGACGGGGGAGCCTGGTGGGCTGCCATCTATGGGGTCACACAGAGTCGGACACGACTGAAGCGACTTAGCAGCAGCAGCAGCTGTTGTAAACAGTGTTGCGATGAACATTGGGGTACACGTGTGTCTTTCAATTCTGGTTTCCTCGGTGCGTATGCCCAGCAGTGGGATTGCCGGGTCATAAGGCAGTTCTATATCCAGTTTTTTAAGGAATCTCCACACTGTTCTCCATAGTGGCTGTACTAGTTTGCATTCCTATCAACAGTATAAGAGGGTTCCCTTTTCTCTACACTCTCTCCAGCATTTATTGCTTGTAACTTTTTGATGGCAGCCATTCTGACTGGTGTGAGATGGTACCTCATTGTGGTTTTGGTTTGCATTTCTCTGATAATGAGTGATGTTGAGCATCTTTTCATGTGTTTGTTAGCCATCTGTATGTCTTCTTTGGAGAAATGTCTGTTTAGTTCTTTGGCCCATTTTTTGATTGGGTCATTTATTTTTCTGGTATTGAGCTGCATGAGCAGCTTGTATATTTTCGAGATTATATCTTGGTCAGTTGTAGAAGCAATTTCTAATTACTTCATTTTTATGTGATTTCTTGGGACTCTCCTGGTGGTCCAGTGGTTAAGACTTCGCCTTCCAATGCAGAGGGGTATGGGTTGGATCCCTGGTGAGGGAGCTAAGATCCCACATGCCTTGTGGCCAAAAAACCAAAAAAAAGCAATATTGTAACAAATTCAATAAAGAATTTTAAAATGATCCACATTAAAAAAAATGTGGTTTCTTAGATGGTCACAAGTTGGTCATTTTTTGAAAGTATTATATTCCTGCCTGGGAAATCTTTTTCTCGCCTTTTTAATTGCCAATATTTTATCCCTCCTTTCTCAGTCCAGCTCAAACTTTAACCCTTGACCAATTTTATTCCCCTAGCAACCAACTTATCAAATCTCTAATTCCTCTAAAGGGCTTCATATTATGGTAAGAATCATTCATTTGATGTTTATCATTTACTATCTTAGATTAATACTCTTAATGCATTTACTGACTGACACTAAGATTGTATCCTTTTTATAGCAAACACTTTTTCTTGCACCTTTTAAGAGCCAGGTCAGTGTTTGTCTTTTATATTATAATTACTTTAAAACTCACATTTTAAAAAGAGATTGAGAGGTTTACCTGGAATATTTGCAGAATGTGGTGTTTCTCCATGTATCGAAGCGAAACTTGATAAGGATCTTCATATACTATAGGAGGGAATCGCCTCTTATAAGGTTGACTGTATGGGTCAGAAATCCTTCTTTCCTGGTATGATGAAAAATTGTCCTAAAATGGAAATACCCCCAAGAAAGTCTTTAATGAATAGAAAATTCCCAGAAAGTTTTGTTGCTACTGTTGATGTTATCAGTGGAATTTGGTATTGACGGGATCTGAACTCTAGAAACTAATGACCTTATGAGAGACCTTGGCTGGTCCTCCAGGCAATGTAATGTACCTCAGGTCTTGAGACAGGCCTTAGACATCGTCAGTCTACTTTTCCCTTCACAGAGATATCCAACGGACTCCAAATTCCTTTCCTTTGGCAGAAGCTCAGAGAGGGGAAATGAGTTAGTTCACCAGGGTTAGCAGCAGAACCAGGCCTTGAAACCCAGGATTCCTGCATCCTGGTTCATTGACCCTGCCTGAATGGTCTACTTAGGGTAGCTGAGAAGGCAACCCATCTCGTTATCTCCCACCCTACTCCTGCCTTCCTGAATCCTCTCCCAGAACCCTGGCTTGATCTCCAACCTCCCAGGTGGGTATCAAATATCCTTTTAACCTACAGGCTCGACTTCCGTGGGCTGAGGTTTTTCTCTACTGATGATATAGTCCAGTTTAGATGAAATGGAGGGAAACTTTTCAGAGTAGGCCTGTTCTTTTGTTTGGAAAGTACTGTTATCAAACGGCATGAAGACTCGTAGGTCAGCTTCACTTTCAGTGTCACTTTCAATGGAACTCTTAGATACGCTGGCATCTGTCTGGCTAGGCTCAAATTTGCAGGGCTGCACTTTGAAGTTATCCTCTTCTTCTTCCTTGCCGTAGCCAAGCTGTCTGAATAATTTGTCATTAGACTGTTCTCTGTAGTCAAAGAGGTTGTCTTCTGTGTAATCATCCTCTTCGTCCAGCAAGCCATCAGTCTCGTCAGATTCGTTGCCAGCCTTGTCAGAGTCAGTCTCAGGGTGCTCACCTGGTTTAGTAGCCTGGTCACGCACTTTGAGGTGAGTCTTTGCAGCTCTTCTGTGGTCAGCTTGGTCAGATGGTCTCTGATCAATTCGGTCATGAGTTTTTTTCTCAATCAGGCCGGACAATCTGCTTTCGATCTTTGAGCAGTTCTTTGGTCAGCTGGTCGGGGCATTCTGTGATCACGCTGCCCATGGGCTCTTTGTAAAGATGCCACAGACGGCTTTTGGTCAAATTGTTCAGAAGCTATTCTCTCAGCTAGGCTGGACGTTCTCTGTTCAGTGTGCTCATAAGGACCTTGTTCAGGCAAAGCAGACATCTGGTTGCCAGACTGTTCAGACCTGACACCATCAGCGTGGCTAGATGCCTTGCTGTCCATCTCTTCTGACATCCTCTGATTAGCCTGACCGGATGTTCTACCACTGGCAAAATTAGCATGGTCAGATGCTCTGAGGTCAGCCTGATCAGATGTTCTTTCTCCCTTGTGTTCATCTACTTTGTGGTCAGCTCGATTAACTCTGTTGGGTTCAGCCAGGCCAGACACCATTTGGGCAGTCAGGTCAGCTACTCTGTCATCAGTCCGGTCATCTGCCTCCACCTCATACTGGTTCTGCCCGCTGTCTTCCTGACCATCTGTGTGGCTGTCATCTGGGGGCTTGGCTGGTCTCTGGATTTCCGAGGATTCGGTGGGAGCCTGTTCTGGAGGCTCTTCCATTTTCTGCCTGGTACCCTACTACTGGTCTAGATTGCCAGACTCTGTGGGTGGGGCCAGACCTGGGTCGTCTAGGCAACCATCAGAGCGTCTGCGAGTGATAACAATGCCCATGGGCTTTATTCCGGCCTCCGCGCTGGTTCTTCCAGGCATGCTAGCGAATGCTAGTGAGTGTCGGGCAGTGAGCGGGACTTCCTGCGGCTGCCTGGGGACCAGCTGCCTCTGGGCGCTCAGCGTGGATGCGAGCTCAGCTCACCTTCTCCCAAGAAGAGGGGATGACTACAGGCTGGTGTCGCCACCGCCCAGTGAACAGGCCTCAGGGCTCTGTGAAATGGTGCCTTAGAGCGCTCCCCTCCTTGTTTTTTTCTTGCAGAGGCCCAGAGTGTTGTGTGTGAAATAGGATCCTACAGGTATCTCTGGAATCAACAGAACACGCGTCCAGCCACACGAGGCGGCATACCTGAACAGAGGTTACCGCTGCCATCAAACCAACCCATGATTCATTGGCTCTTGTATAACCACAGTTGTAGTGCAGAGTATGATATTATTGCTGGGTACTGTCATTGTAATGGTCCTGCTAAATGTTATTTTTCTTTATAAACTCTAATTGAAAACCAAACTCTGTTTTTTTTCCTAAAAAAAAAAAAAATCTTAAAAAATACTGCCTTTACAAACAGTACCAGTACTGTTTTCAGTGGTACCAGGAAGGCTTTAGTCCTTCTAACACTCAAGGTACCAAAGATATATATGGTTGGAGGGCAGGATGGAGGAGAGAAAATGCAGTGAGAATGGGTTCTAAAATCACACCATCCAATAGTCTTACAGCAGAAAGGAGTGTTAGGGTTAGGAGCCAGAGTTCCAGAAAGAAAAGGAGTAAGAAAGGCTAGGGAGAGATAGGAGAAGGAATATTTAACAGGTAGGGAATTTGCACTTGATGATGGCCAGTGGAGTCCACATTTTGAGTCCACATTTCCTCCCTTTTTGAAATAGACCTTTAAGAATCCGCTTCAGGCCAGCTTGCTCTCTATTCTCAGGGGCTGATCAGTACAGAGGTGGTGACTTGAGAGTTTGGCTTTCCAGAGCCTAAATCACTGAGGCAGGCCAAGGATTGGTAATATAATGCCAGATATTCTTTTAATATGGGTTTAATTGCGTTTGGTAATTAGAGATAAAACTTAAAATCCAAACGCAAATAGTAGTAATTAAGGAGTGAGAGGGAGAGTGGGTACCTTTGGTGCCATATCTATGAGCAGGAGAATTTAGACACACTGAAACAGTGCCTAGCACATGGGCTTCCCAGGTTGCGCTAGCGGTAAAGAACCCACCTGCCAATGCAGGAAATATAAGAGACCCGGGTTCGATTCCTGGGTCGGGAAGATCCCCTGGAGAAGGAAATGAAAACCCACTCCAGTACTCTTGCCTGGAGAATCTCATGGACAGAGAAGCCTGACGGGCCACAGTCTATAGGGTCACAAGAATTGGACATAACTGAGCGACCTACACACACACACACCCCTAACACATAGTAGGTGCTCAAGATGTGTTGGTTGAATATAAATATATTAAAGATTTGCCTTGATGGGCTATGGCTTGCAACGTTACAGGGATATTGGTTTTGTAGATTTGTTTTTCCATTTATAAATTAAATATAATTATTGTAGAAAAGTAAGTAAAACAAGCATAAATTAAAAAAGCTCCCCAAACACTCAGGGATAACCTTTATTAACATTTTGATGTATATCCTTTGAGTATTTTTCCCATGCAAATCTATATGTTTAATATCTATAAGTAAGTAAGTAAGTAATAAGTAAGTGAAGTCGCTTAGTCATGTCCGACTCTTTGCGACCCATGGACTGTAGCCTACCAGGCTCCTCCATTCATGGAATTTTCTAGGCAAGAATACTGGAGTGGGTTGCCATTTCCTTCTCCAGGGGATCTTCCTGACCCGAGAATCAAACCCTGGTCTTCCGCATTGCGGGCAGATGCTTTACCATCTGAGCCACCATATCTATAGATATGTATTTTACAAAATGGAATCAAACCATGCAATTGTTCTATAAACTACATTATGATTTAAAACTATGGTTTAAATGTTTTTCTATGTAAAGAAACCTAATCCAAAGGATATTGACTTTTGGCATTAGACCAAGTTTGTTCCAATTCTGCATCTGTTACTGAACAGATTGTTGAGTTTGAGCAAATCTCTTTATTTTTCTGAACTTCAATTTTATAATCTGTGGATAAAAATGGGAATAATATAATACTTCTTAGAATTCTTGTGAAAACAAAATGAGATTATATATATATATACACACTTCATATATGCTTCATAAAAAGTAGCTATTTAAAAATATATATGTAATTTATTATATGCATTTTTTGCTTTTAACAGTGCTGCATTGACTGTCATTGTACAAACATTTCACAAGCTTCTTATATTTCTCCCTTGAGATAAATTTGCCTGGGTAAGGAAATGTGCTCTTTCTGGTTCTTTGAGGTACTATATTTAAAAATGTCTTCCAGAAAAGTTGGACAAGTCTCTAGCTGCACCAGTAATTTATGAGAATGCTATAGAGTCCAGTTCTGTATATATTTTTAATTTTTGCCTATCTGATAAGTGAAATATAGTATTTTGTTTTAATTTGTATTCTTTTTTACATGTTTAATAACCTTGGATTTTGGGGGTAAATATTCTAGTCTTACCCTTGTCTTATCCTTTTTGATTTGTGAGAGCTTTTTATGTATTAAAACTTTTAATTCTTCACTATATACATTGCAAATAAAGTTTTCTGGCTTGTTTGCCATGTAGTTTTATATTTTTTATCATATTGTTTTTGCTGTTGTTGGCTCAGTCTCTATATGTTATAGATTTGTTGAAATTTTTTGTTATTTTTGAGTCAGTTTTGATGTGTTTCTAATAATGTGTCCATTTCATCTAGGTTATGTCTCTTTTTGTTTTGTTTTTTGTGTTTTTTTTGCTATGTAGTTGTTCATGGTATTCTCTTATAATCCTTTTTACTTCCATAAGGTTGATAGTAACGTCCCCACTTTCAATTCTGACTTAAGTTATTCGCTACTACTACATTTTTTGGTTAGTCTAGCTCAAGGTTTGTCAGTTTTGTTGATCTTTTCAAGGAATCAAATTTTCATTTTGTTGATTCTCTATTTTTCTATACACTATTTCATTTATCTCTGCTTAATTCTTTAGAATTTCCTTCCATCTTCTAGTTTGTGTTTAGTTTGCTTTTCTCCTTATAGTTCTTTAAGGTGTAAAGTTATCAACTGAGATTTCTTCTTTTTTAATGTAGGCATTTTCAGCTCTAAATTTCCTCTGGACCTTAGTGTTTCCTGTATCCCATAAGTTTTGGTATGTTGTATTTTTATTTCCATCCATCTCAAGGTATTTTCATCCATCCCAAGATATACATTTCCCTTGTAATATTTTTTTTCATCCATTGGTTATTTTAACCTGTATGCTTTAATTTCAAAATATTTGTGAAAATTTCAGTTTTCATTCTTTACTGATTTCTGTGTCATTCTGTGGTATATATCAGAGAAGATACTTTTTAAGATTTCAGTCTTTCAAATTCATTGACTTATTTTGTGGCTAACATAAGTTCTGTCTTGGAGAATGTTCCTTGAAAAAGAATATCTGCCATTCTAGTTCTGTTTTATGAGAGATTTTAATTGGCTTTGAATTAAAAAAAAATTTGTAGCATCTATTGAAATAATCATATTTTCTTCATTAATTTATTCATGTGATTATATCAAGAGATTTTTTAAAAATGTTAAATCAGTTATGCATTCCCGGAATAAATCTTAGTTGGTCATCCTATTTTTTTCTTTTAATGCAGTTCTGGAACAAGTTGCTAATATTTTATTTAGGGTGTTTGTACTTTATTAATCAGTAAGATTGCTCTGTTGTTATCTTTTCCTGTTTTGTATTTATTAAGTTTTGGTCAGGATTATGTTAGCTTTACAAAATACTTTAAAAAACTTTATTTTTATATACACTGTAATAGTTTGTATGTGATCTATCTGTCCTTTAAAGCTTTGTTAAAACTCACCTATAAAACCTCATGGTCTGGTCCTTGGAGGGGGCAGGGATTATGGTTGTGGTGTGTACAGAGCTTTTGTAGAATCTTCCAATTTATTCGATGGTATTGGTTTACTTAGATTTTCTCTTTCTACGTGAAAAAAGTTTTGATAATTCAACTTAACTAGGAAATTATTTCTGCTCAAATTTAAAGTTTCTTGAGCATAAAGTATTTTCTTATAATATTATTTCAATCTTCTCTACATTGCTTATTTTTCCTTTTTAATTTCCAATATTGCGTCCTCTTTTTTTCTTGGTTACTGAGTCATACTTTAATATTTTTTTCAATGTTTCTTTGAACAGTCTTTTAAAATAAGTACCTTTTTTGTTTATTCTATTGTAAGTTGTTTTGAGATATTGTTGTTCAATTGCTCAGTTGTGTCTGACTCTGGGTGACTCCATAGACTGCAACAGGCCAGGCTTCCCTGTCCTTCACTAGCTCCCGAGCTTGGTTGAACTCATGTCCAATGAGTCAATGATGCCATCAAACCATCTCATCTTCTGTCATCCCCTTCTCCTCCTGCCTTCAATTTTTCCCAGCATCAGGGTCTTTTTGAATGAGTCTGCTCTCTGCATCAGGTGGCCAAAATTTTGGGGGGTGTCAAGGTTATAATTGCTTTCTACCAATTATTGTGGAAGTTCTGATTATCATAATTATATGAGCTAGAATATTGATATTCATCCAGTAAGTACTCATATTAACATACTATAGCTATTAAAATCCCCTTTCATAAAATACATAAAATACTTCATTGTAAGTAATTTATGTATGTGTATATATGAAGTGTGTGTGTGTGTGTATATATATATATATGTACACTGCTTTGCTGGAGAAGCCATGAAGAGATACCCCACATCCAAGGTAAGAGAAACCCAAGTAAGATGGTAGGCACTGATAGAGGGCATCAGAGGGCTGACAGATGAAACCACAATCACAGACAACTAGCCAATCTGATCACATGGACCACAGCCTTGTCTAACTTAATGAAACTAAGCCATGCCGTGTGGGGCCACTCAAGACGGTGGAGTCATGGTAGAGAGGTCTGACAGAATGTGGTCCACTGGAGAAGGGAATGGCAAACCACTTCAGTATTCTTGCCTTGAGAACCCCATGAACAGTATGAAAAGGCAGAAAGATAGGACACTGAAGGATGAACTCCCCAGGTCGGTAGGTGCCCAATATGCTATTGGAGATCAGTGGAGAAATAACTCCAGAAAGAATGAAGGGATGGAGTTAAAGCAAAAGCAACACCCAGTTGTGGATGAAACTGGTGACAGAAACAAGGTCCGATGCTGTAAAAAGCAATATTGCATAGGAACCTGGAATGTTAGGTCCATGAATCAAGGCAAATTGGAGGTGGTCAAACAATATGGCAAAATTGAACATTGACATTCTAGGAATCAGGGAACTAAGATGGACTGGAATGGGTGAATTTAACTCAGATGACCATTATATCTACTACTGT
>SJXQ01006030.1:0-40530 GCA_006408695.1 Aepyceros melampus
TGGAACGGATAGGAAGAAGTGATCAAGACCATGTCCCCCAAAAAAGGAGTGAAAAAGGCAAAATGGTTGACTGAGGAGGACTTACAAATAGCTGAGAAAAGAATAGAAGAGAAAGGCAAAGGAGAAAAGGAAAGATACACCCATTTGAATGCAGAGTTCCAAAGAATAGCAAGGAGAGATTAGAAAGCCTTTTTCAGTGATCAATACAAAGAAACAGAGAAAAACAATAGAATGGGAAAGACTAGAGATGTCTTCAAGAAAATTAGAGATACCAAGGGAAAATCTCATGCAAAGATGGGTACAATGAAAGAGAGAAACAGTATGGACCTAACGGAAGCAGAAGATATTAAGAAGAGGTGGCAAGAATACACAGAACTATACAAACAAATTTTCATGACCCAGATATCCCAGTGGTGTGATCACTCACCTAGAGCCAAACCTCCTGTAGTGTGAAGTCAAGTAAGCCTGAAGAAGCATCACTATGAACAAAGCTAGTGGACATGATGGAATTCCAGCTGTGCTATATCAAATCCTAAAAGATGATGCTGTGAAAGTGTTGCACTCAATATGCCAGCAAATTTGGAAAACTCAGCAGTGGCCACAGGACTGGCAAAGGTCAATTTTCATTCCAATTCCAAAGAAAGGCAATGCTAAAGAATGCTCAAACTATCACATAATCGCACACATCTCACACGCTAGCAAAGTAATGCTCAAAATTCTCCAAGCCAGGCTTCAACAATATGTGAACTAAGAATTTAGCATCACTATGAACAAAGCTAGTGGACATGATGGAATTCCAGCTGTGCTATATCAAATCCTAAAAGATGATGCTGTGAAAGTGTTGCACTCAATATGCCAGCAAATTTGGAAAACTCAGCAGTGGCCACAGGACTGGCAAAGGTCAATTTTCATTCCAATTCCAAAGAAAGGCAATGCTAAAGAATGCTCAAACTATCACATAATCGCACACATCTCACACGCTAGCAAAGTAATGCTCAAAATTCTCCAAGCCAGGCTTCAACAATATGTGAACTAAGAATTTCCAGATGTTCAAGTTGGATTTCAAAAAGGCAAAGGAACCAGAGATCAAATTGCCAACATCCACTGGATCATTGAAAAAGCTAGAGAGCTCCAGAAAAAGTTCTGCTTCTGCTTTATTGACTATGCCAATGCCTTTGACTGTGTGGATCACAACAAACTCTGGAAAATTCTTAGAGAGATGGGCATACCAGACCCCTTACCTGCCTCCTGAGAAATCTGTATGGAGATCAGGAAGGAACAGTTAGAACCAGACATGGAACAATGGACTGGTTCCAAATTGGGAAAGGAGTAGATCAAGGCTATATATTGTCACCCTGCTTATTTAACTTCTACGCAGAGTACATCATATGGTATGCTGGACTGGATGAAGCTAGGAGAAATATCAAGTATCTCAGATATGTAGATGACAGCACCCTTATGGCAGAAAATGAAGATGAACTAAAGAGCCTTTTGATGAAAGTGAAAGAGAGTGAGAAACCTGACTTAAAACTCACCACTCAAAAAATAAAGATTATAGCATCCAGTCCCATCACACTATGGAAAATAGATGGAAAAACAAGGGATTCAGTAACAGACTATTTTCTTGGGCTCCAAAGTCACTGCAGATGGTGACTGCAGCCTTGAAATTAAAAGATACTTGTTTCTTGGAAGTAAAGCTATGACCAACCTAGACAGCATATTAAAAAGCAAAGACATTACTTTGCCAACAAATGCCCATCTAATAAAAGCTCTGGTTTGTCCAGTAGTCATGTATGGATGTGAGAGTTGGACTATAATGAGAGCTGAATGCCAAAATATTGATACTTTTGAACTGTGATGTTGGAGAAGACTCTCGAGAGTTCTTTGAATTGCAAGGAGATCAAACCAGTCAGTCCTAAAGGAAATCAGTCCTGGATATTCCTTGGAAGGACTGATGCTGAAGCTGAAGCTCCAATACTTTTGCCACCTGATGCTAAGAACTGATTCATTGGAAAAGACCCTGATGTTTGCAAAGATTGAAGACAGGAAGTGAAGGGGAAGCCAGAGGATGAGATGGTTGGATGGCATCACTGACTCAATGGGTATGAGTTTGAGCAAGCTCCAGGACATGGTGGTGGACAGGGAGGCCTAGCATGCTTCAATTCATGGGGTCACAAAGAGTCAGACATGACTGAGCAGCTGAACTGAACTGAAGATTAGGATAGTCATTTTTGCCCTTACAATGCACAATGTTAAGGACTCAAAAAGAAAATCACTTTTCTTATTGATTTAATACTATTGAGTTAAAAGGTAAACTGAGTTGAGACTGATATATTAATTCTCTGGCTTCCTTTTTCTAATTTATAAAATTTTTGGTGTGACTAGATAATAAATAAATAAATAAATAAACCCACACCTTTCAGCTGTAGAACCCAAGGAGAATTAATTGTAAGAATTAACTGTATTTACTAACTAAGATTAGATTTAGATTCACTTTGAAATATATTTTATTTTTAAATATACAGAGCTGGATCTATAGAATCTAGTAACAGGCATCAATCAAAAATATATTTCTCAACAGCAAATGCATGACATTTTCCATAGGAAATTTGATCGTAGTCAAACTGTTGTGACTTGTGTTTGTAACTCCAGTTTCTCGTAACAGTTCCCCCTTTCTCTGCTCTTCACTTCCATTCTTTTTTATTTTATCTTTCTATATGATTTCTTTTGAAGACATTTAGAAAGAACTTATCATTGGTAAAAAAGTATTTTGAAAATCACCAGTTATTGGATTGTAAGCTTCCCTAAGGCGGAAATCAGTACCTTCTTTGTAACATGTTCATAAAAGTACAACCAAGTTCATCTTTTTGAGGAATAATTAAATTAAATGATCTCCTGAATAATTATTCACATAGTACATGTTCAGTAATTGTTAGGCATTTTGATTGTTATTACTTATTTCTGTATTCACATCTCTGAGGGCCTTGCACATAGAAGATACATTTAGTGGGTCTAATATATAAATATGAAGGTATAGTTGAACACATACGAGGGGACTCTGCCTTTGCTCTTTTTTTTTTAACAACCCTACTTGCCACATGGTTGTTACATAGTGTGACAAATCATTATGATAAAGGTACATCCTTGAACCAAATGTGATGTTGACTTTACTGTTACCAATAATAACTTTGAAAATTATTATTTTTTACTAGAAACTATTACTAATAGAGTCACAAAAGAGTCAACCAGTAGCACTGTTTTATTGAAAGGGTCTAAATTACAGTTTGAAGGATTTTACAAGTCCATCAATGGAATAGAGAATTAACACAAAATAAAAGACAGTCTCAGTTTCTGTAGCATCTACAGATATTGTACTTAAGTGCTTAAATTATAGTGTGGCTAGTGAAGGGATCTTATGAATTATTGATATTTTCAATCTACACAGTCCAGGATGAAATTCATTAGGAGGTGATAGTTTAGGAAACACATTATATAAAGCCATTGTAATACAAGCTGATTGAGCAGCATTTTTATTCACTGGTGCATGGGTATCATTTAAAAACATAATTTAGATGCTGAGCTGCAGAGATTACACTTGTCTTTCATTTAAAAAAAGTATTTGCACTTTATTTATGGAAAGAGACAGATGTCTTTCAGAATTTTTGATACACAGTATAGCAAAAATTAATGAACATCACAGATCTTTTTATTTCTGTTTACTGAAGTGCTTTTGTATTTTCTTGGTGGATATAAAATGCATGACGAGAGAATTTTCTCGGCTTCAGAATAATAATTAATAGGACATGAGTTACTCAGCACTGGTTTGTTTCTGGTGATAAGAAATATCTTGTTTCCTTGGCCAAAAAATGAGGATGCCATTTTTTTTCCTATTATTTTATCTTCTCCGAAGAGATACATTACATCACCATTCTGAAGCCTGCTAGCACTGGAAAGTATGACATGTGGTTCCTTTCTTTGAAAATACCACAGTACAATTCATCATTGCATGGTGGTGTGAGAAATATTAATTGAGCTCTTTCTGTGTGCTGGGTATTGAAGATGCAGTGATGAATAAGACCAGAACTTGGTTCTGAATTTCATTTCTACTACTACTTAATAAAAGAGCCATATATCTTTGTACCTGTTTTGTCATTTGGAAAATTAAGATAATGAGAATATCTACCGTATATGTTTGTTGTGAGATGATTAAATTAGTATATATGCAATATTGACATATAGTACATGCTTAATTGTTGTTCAGTCACTCAGTTATGTCCGACTCTTTGCAACACCATGGGCTGAGCACACCAGGCCTGCCTGTCCTTCACTATTTCCTGGAGTTTGCTCAAACTCATGTCCATTGAGTTGGCAATGCCATCCAACCGTCTCATCCCCTTCTCTTCTTGCCTTCAATCTTTCCCAGGATCAGATTCTTTTCCAAAGAGTCAGCACTTCGCATCAAGTGGCCAAAGTATTGGGGCTTCAGCTTTAGCATCAGTCCTTCCAAAGAATATTCAGGGTTGATTTCCTTTAGGATTGAGTGGTTTGATTAACATGCTTAATGAATGCTGAGTTTATAGCAGATACAGTGCCTGCCCTTAGGGAGATTCCATTTGTGTTATTTATCTCCTCTACACCCCTGCTTGGATTTGGTGACAGAAAGGAAATGGAGAGCAAGAACACAGTAGTGTTTCATTAAGCTTAAATGTTGTGAGAACCAGTATATGATATTAGATGAGTGCTAGGAGTCTGCCAGCTACCAGTGTTGACCTTGGTTAAGTTTTTAAACCTTTTAACTTTTGGTTGACTTTTATGTTTGATATGGTAGTAACTAGGACCATGTCACATCAAAATATTTTGTTAACTTCAGTCACTCAGTCATGTTAGACTCTTTGTGACCACATGGACTGCAGCATGCCAGACTTCCCTGTCCATCACCAATTCCCTGAGCTTACTCTAATTCATGTCCATTGAGTTGGTGATGCCATCCAACCATCTCTTCCTCTGTGTTCCCCTTCTCCTCCTGCCTTCAAACTTTCCCAGCATCAGGGTATTTTCCAATGAATTAGTTCTTCGCATCATATGGCCAAAGTATTGGAGTTTCAGCTTCAGTATCAGTTTTTCCAATGAATATTCAAGATTGATATCCTTTAGGATTGACTGCTTAGAAAGTACTGTACTAATATAAAATATTATTGTGAACTTTTGGTTATCTGCTTATAGGAGATTTTCTTTGTAAATAATGCACTGGCAAATTTTTTTTAGAAGACTGATTTATTACTTTTATTTGCTTTTAGCTTAACTACTCAGCTGTCCTGAGAAGTCAGTTCAGTTCAGTAGCTCAGTATGTCTGACTAATTGTGACCTCATGAACCACAGCACACCAGGCTTCCCTATAAATCATCAACTCCTGGAGTTTACCCAAACTCATGACCATTGAGTCAGTGAAGCCATTTAACCATCTCATCCTCTTATCGTCCCCTTCTCCTCCTGTATTCAATCCTTCCCAACATCAGGGTCTTTTCAAATGAGTCAGCTCTAAGCATCTGGTGGCCAAAGTATTGGAATTTCAGCTTCAACATCAGTCCTTCTAATGAACACCCAGAACTGATTTCCTTTAGGATGGACTGGTTAGATCTCCTTGCAGTCCAAGGAACTCTCAAGAGTCTTCTCCAACATCACAGTTCAAAAGCATCAATTCTTCTGTGTTCAGCTTTCTTTATAGTCCAATTTTCACATCCATACATGACTACTGGAAGAACCACTGCCTTGACTAGACGGAACTTTGTTGACAAAGTAATGTCTCTGCTTTTTAATATGCTGTCTAGATTGGCCATAACTTTCCTTCCAAGGAGTAAGTGGCTTTTAATTTCATGTCTTCAATCTGCAGTGATTTTGGAGCCCCCACAAATAAAGTCAGCCACTGTTTTCACTGTTTCTCCATCTTTTTGCCATGAAGTTATGGGACCAGATGCCATGATCTTAGTTTTCTGAATGTTGAGCTTTAAGCCAACTTTTTCACTCTCCTCTTTCACTTTCATCAAGAGGCTTTTTAGTTCCTCTTCACTTTCTGCCATAAGGATGGTATCATCTGCATATCTGAGGTTATTAATATTTCTCCCAGCAGTCTTCAGCTCAGCATGTCTCATAATGTACTCTGCATATAAGGTAAATAAGCAGGTTGACAATATACAACCTTGATGTACTCCTTTTCCTATTTGGAACCAGTCTGTTCCATGTCCAGTTCTAACTGTTGCTTCCTGACCTGCATACAGGTTTCTCAAGAGGCAGGTGAGGTGGTTTGGTATTCCCATCTCTTTCAGAATTTCCAGAGTTTATTGTGATTACACAGTCAAAGGCTTTGGCATAGTCAATGAAGCAAAAATAGATGTTTTTCTGGAACTCTCTTGCTTTTATCCATGATCCAGCAAATGTTGGCAATTTGATCTCTGGTTCCTCTGCCTTTTCTAAAACCAGCTTGAATATTTGGAAGTTCATGGTTCATGTATTGCTGAAGCCTGGCTTGGAGAATTTTTTTTTAATTTTTTAAAATTTATTTTATTAAAGGATTGCTGATTGAAATATTGTGTTACTTTCTCTATTAGTGTGTGAAATGAGTGCAGTTGTGCGGTAGTTTGAGCATTATTTGGCATTGCCTTTCTTTGGGATTAGAATAAAAACTGATCTTTTCCAGTCCTGTGACCACTGCTGAGTTTTCCAAACTTGCTGACAGATTGAGTACAGCATTTTCACAGCATCATCTTTTAGAATTTGATATAGCTCAGCTGGAATTCCATCACCTCCACTAGTTTTGTTTGTAGTGATACTTCCTAAGGCCCACTTGACTTCACATTCCAGGATGTCTGACTAGGTGAGTGGTCACACCATTGTGTTTATCTGGGTTGTGAAGATCTTTTTTGTATAGCTCTTCTGTGTATTCTTGCCACCTCTTCTTAATATCTTCCACTTCTATTAGGTTCATACCATTTCTGTCCTTTATTGAGCCCATCATTGCACAGAATGTCCCCTTGGTCTCTAATTTTCTTGAACACATCTCTTAGTCTTTCCCATTCTATTGTTTTCCTCTATTTCTTTGCATTGATCACTGAGGAAGGCTTTCTTATCTCTCCTTGCTGTTCTTTGGAACTCTGCATTCAAATGGGTATATCTTTCCTTTTCTCCTTTGCTTTTCACTTCTCTTCTTTTCACAGCTATTTTTACGGCCTCCTCAGATAGCCATTTTCCTTTTTTGCATTTATTTTTCTTAGGGATGGTCTTGATCCCCATCTCCTGTACAATGTCATGGACCTCTGTCCATATTACATCAGGCACCCATCTATCAGATCTAGTCCTTTAAATCTATTTGTACTTCCACTGTATAATCATAAGTGATTTGATTTAGATCTTACCTGAATGGTCTCGTGGTTTTCCCCACTTTCTTCAATTTAAGTCTGTATTTGGCAATAAGGAGATCATGATCTTAGCCAGTCAGCTCCCAGTCTTGTTTTTGATGACTTGTTTTTGCTGTCCTGTGAAAAGTGTACCCAAATGCATTTTAATAATCTAAGCCAAATGTAACCAAGAAAATAGTTTGGTTCACAATACTATTACATTTCAATAATAAAAATATTTGTTTATAATTTTTACAACTATCTTATTCTCTTCATAAATGTCATTTCTAAATATTAGATTAGGTGCATTAATTGCATAAAATTCTGCTCATTAAGAATGTTTAAATTTTAGATAGAAAATGGGTTGTATGCCTTGCAGTTTAAATGGAAAGAAATTTTAAGCTACATTAGCATTAGATACAGTTTCATAGTTCTCAGTTATGGCAGTTTAGTTCTAACAATTTTTGGCATGCGACAATTTTATTTCTCTGTAATTTGTAACACTATTTGAAAAAGGTTGGCAATGCATGCATATGCTCTCTCATCCATATGTTTTCTAATTAAAGAACGCAATCCCAAATATTGCATATGGTACAAATATGGACAGAACTAATATAGAAGTAATAACATCTTATTTTTTCTAAACAATAACATGAGTGTATTATATTTTATGAATTGTTGTGGAATGAAGGGGAAATTTGCTAGTCTTTTTTTTTGTTTGTTTGTTTTTTACTGTTTCTTCCTTTTATTCAGAATGCAGTTACCCTTAATTTGAATTTGCCCTGTAGCTAACCACAGGATGTAGCTTGTGACATTAAGTTTGACAAAGGAAAACAAGAAAATCACTTTAAAGCCATATATAAACATATTTATGGAGGTTACATGAATGAAAAAAGTAGTTTGGGTATTAAAATTGAAGACAGAAAAGTTGAGAAAGTACTTCCAAGGAGGTTTGGAAATGACCAGCAACAGCTAAAATGTCAGAATTCAGGATATTGATCAGAGTAACAGACAAGGGATCCTGAAGCAGACTTAGCAGGGTTGTCATCATACAATTCATTTATTCATGATCCCATAACAGAGAGAAGAAAAGGGAGTATTTTCCACTTGTGTTTCTAGATTGTCATAGACTGCTTTATAGTGACAAATTTCTCTTGCCATCATAACCTCAAGACCATGTTTTTGTTTTTGTTTTTTTCAATTTTTTCCTCTGGTTTTACATTTAATGAGTTGTAGATGCAAATTGCTTATAAATTTACTTTCCTCCCCATCCTTTAAAATATTCAAAGACATCATCCCATGTATGAGTCTATATAACAAATCCAGATTCTTCTTTGCTGTTTTTTTCTTCTTACCACATGCTATAAATATCTACAAAACAGAGTTAATTATCTCTCTGTGGATTGTGTATTAATTCAGTGTATGTTCATTGAGTATACATTCTGTGCCAGGCATTGTGAGCTTGTGAAGGATACAGGGGTAAGCATGGTTTTTATATACAGGCAGTTTGTTTGCATTTATTTCTTCAGGTGAGGGAAGCATCTAGAATTAGATGATGAACAATGACTGGAGAATCCTAAATGTTACTTAGCTTTTCAGTGACAAATTATGTTTGCCATACCAGTTTTTGTTATGGGAATATGATTTGTATGTACTTAGCTCAACTTAAATTATAGGATTGTTTTACTTTAGTCTTAGAATGGCAAGTAAATGATGAATGAATTACAGCCAGTCATGACATACGCAACACCATAATAATTTTCTCTGAAATAGAATTGCCTAATAAATCTTAATTTTTAAGTAACAAGCAGTACCAGAGGTGCACCTTACTTGGGCTACAGTTTATGACAGTTTCTTCAAATTAGACCAGGCCCAGAGAATTAAAAGTTAAACTTTACCTCACGATAGTTGAGAAAATAAAGGTAAAATTTATTTGAAAAATAAAAATCTCCATTAAATTGTAAGGTAATAGTTATAAATTGTAATAAATATACCTTATTAATACTTTTTGCCACATATCATCTTGCTTGTTAAGTATTTGTTGGAGAAAGAAATGTTAGTCACCAAGAGGTTAACGTAATTACACACAAAAATAAGATGAAATTTATATGGAATATGACTAAACGTGTAATTGTACATTTTATGTTGTATAATATAACCAGCTTCATATATAATCTAAAGCATATATATTTAGAGCTATTTCAAAGAACGAAAAGAGTTCTAGGAATCCCTTGGTAGACTAGTCCTTGACAAATGTCAACTTCAGTGTAAGACCCCACTCTCAGCCTCCACTTTCATTGTGAAATGAGCCTCCAGTACAAACTTTTTGAGACTATTGATTAATTTTAAAGTACTTACTTCTGTTTCTTCTACTTGTCAGTCTGAGCTCAGGTTTGTTAGTAATCTAGTCATGAAGATCATCTCTTAGGTAAAGTATTTAAGTGGACTATATTGAAGTATACAGTCCAGTAAATACTACATTTACTTGATATAGGTTTAATCAATGATGATGATGATAAATTATAATGAGTATCATGAGTTTTTTAAAAAGTCCTAAAAATCCTGTTAAAAATAAGATTTGTAAATTAATGACATATCTTAAAAAGGATAAGCCCATTTACAACTTCCTAAACATAAGTTTTCCTATATACCATTTTTGTCTTCTAACACATGTGATTTTGAGCTTTCAAAAGAGTCAGGGAGAGAAATGAGTGTGATTTTGCTGGTAATTGAAGACATGAGCTTAGGTCAAAGCACAAAATCTTACCTGAAAGTAAATATCCAAAAAAATATTTCTCCTTTGTTTTAAAATTTTCCTAGAGTTTTATTTATTGTACATAGTAGCTGAGTTTATCCCTTCCACTGAAATTATCTTAGATCTATATCACTTGGAACCTATTATTTTTCTTTTTAATGTTTGTATTATGAGCCCATTCTTTCTTGAGTCTTTCCCTCTTTTTTCCCCACTGATCCTGTTTTTGTTTGTTTGTTTCCTTGTTGTGATCTTGGCAAATTCTCTCTAATCAGACCAATATTAATTGGAAAAGAAGATGTCTCTTGATGAGTTTCATGAATATGTTACAGTTTCCCAAAATTTTCCTCTACTTATAATAATTGATACCTTAAAATCATAATGGAATCTAATTTGAAAGATATATAACCATAACGTGTTTGAGAATCTCAATTTATTCTTAAAAGAGTTTCTTGAAAGACTTGCTTTAGAATTTCAGAAAAGCCCAGAGCAGGTGGCTCATTATTTGTATCAACCTTTGGATATATTTTTTCCTGAAGATAGTATTTTTCCACAGTAAAATAAAACACTGATGAGTGGGAGGTAGAAAAGCTACTTCAGTAAGGATTCTAAATATATTTATTCAGGCTGAGAGCATTTCCTGTTAATGTGTCACCTCACAAAGTACATTTCTCATTAACTACAGAAAATATTAGGCCCTAAGAGATGAGTTACAGAGTACTTTCTTCCAAAGAGATCAATTCTTGAGATGGGTAAAAAGCAAAACTATTTTGTTAAGTATTGGTGTAAATAATAATTAATAAATGAGACTATCCAAACTATCTGAAAGTTTCTATGTATAATTACCAACCTATCTTTCAAATAGAAAATCCTTATGTTATTATTATTAAGATTGTATTTCCTGTGTCTATAGTTTGGAATGATATGTTAATTCAATCTTAGCTTGATTAACTTTTGCCTATTTTTTTTTTCAAACTTATACTGTATTTTTAAGCTTATAATGTGGTTGTTTCTTAAAAAAATAATTTTATAGAGGAATGGGTTCTTTTAAGAAAAACATAATGTTCAATAAATCAAGTTTGAGTGCAATAAATTATTTACTTTCAGTTTGCAAGAGGTGAATAAAAAGTGCTTGGCCAATATCGTACCATTAATCTATTCTCTTTTCTCCTTTCTCTCTTTACTTCTCTCTCTCCAATAGAAGTGGAACAAAAAGGTAATTAAATACCTTTCATAAATTATATACTATTTATAGGCTAAGTTATTTAACAGTTTAACATCTAGTTAAAATAATTGTTATTAATTTTTATCTTTTTCTGAAAATTTATTTACTACTTCTGCTGCTCAACTTCACTTTAATCTGTTGTACTGACCAGTGCTGGTTTGATTATTTTTATCCTAAAACAGTTTAATAGTGTAAAGTTTTCAACCATGCATTTTATTCCTCTTTATTTTTAAATGAGTAGTTAGAAATCCAGTAGATGCTGATGCATAATGACTGCTTCAGATTTGTTTATATTTCTAGACTAGATAATTTTCCATAGCTCTGGAATTATTCCCTGTTCTTTTGATTTTTAACTGTTAAGGGAAAAGGGGAGATGGTTTTCTGAAATACATTAAAATAAATTGCTTTTGTAAGCAGGGGCTGATTATTAACTAACATAAAGTTTATATACAATTTCGACAATAATACCTACCCATCCTTTATAATTATAGACATCATATTGCGTGTGTGCTAAGTCACTTCAATTGTGTCCAATTCTTTATGACCCTATGGACTGTAGCCCGCCAGGCTCCTCTGTCCATGAAATTCTCCAGGCAAGAAGATGTAATGAGTTGCCATTTTCTCCTCCAGGGGATCTTCCTGACCCAGGGATCGAACCTGCATCTCTTATGTCTCCCACATTGGTTGGCAGGTTCTTTACCACCAGCACCACCTGGGAAGCCCAGGCATCATATTAGAGTCTTGAAAAATTCTTCCAATAACGAATTATATTATTAAGTATAATTTGATGATGGTCTTCTATCCTTGCTATGGAAGATTTTGACAGTTAAATTTTCCCTAAATGTCTCATTTTCCCAAAATTGAAACTTTGGACATTTTAACAATGAACTTTTGTTTTTAATAGCCTGCAAACCCTAGTTGAGTTTCATGTTAGATTTTCTCTTAGATGTAGGTTTATAATTTCTGTTAAAGAGCTAATCACTAATATCAAGAGAATAATACTTTAATCATTAAAATATGAGTCAGCCTCCAAATTTCTTGTGATTTCCTAATTTTTCTTCCCAATATACTTCTAATCATTTCAAATGTAACAGTGGACTGCATGATTATTTTCAATATGTTTGCTCTGCAAAAATATTGGAGCAGTGTTTCCCATAGCAGGTTCAGAAGAAAATTACATCCCATCAGGCTCTGTAGAAAGGGTTCTGTGATCAAATTAATTTGTGGAAATTTGCTCACACTCATTCTTCTGCCTTGCGGAGTCACTAATGTACCTCAGCACTTAGAATCCTGATATTACTTTAATTAGATATTTCTTGAGCATGTGTGGCTAGGAATCCCGTTTCTGTGGGGTTTTTTCCCCTGTGTATTATATATCTAAACCATATAAATAGGTATTTCAAGGACCTCCTTTTGGGAAACATTGCTTTTTAGCCCCTTTGTTACAGATCAATCAGTCAAGCTTTTCTTACCACCACTCACATGATGTGCTACTGAAAAATAAGATGAATCAGACAAGTCCTACCCATTTTCAGTCTGAAGTATGAGCAGCAAAATATTATAGCAAGTAATCTTGTTTTTTTAATGTTCTTCTCATGTAACAGTAAAAGGTACATGTTTTTAAGTTCCAATTCTACTGTATTTAACAGGACATTTTTAACTGATTAAAATCTAGATCTTGGGTTCTTCTCTATAACTTTTCACCTTTTCTTCTTCCCTTATTTCTTCTTTCCTTTCTTTTTCTTCCTTTCTCTTTTTCCTTCCAGTATCCATCCATCACTCATTTTTAATTGTGTGAGTTGCATGCTCTGTGTGTGCTGTAGTAGCTTTAAGGGCTTTTTTGCTATAAGATTCAGTGGCCTGTATCACAAGGTTTTTCTTTTCCCTTATTATGTTTTTAATTACTATTATATTTTCATTCGCTTCTTAATGATAAGTATAGAGTAGTTACTAGCATCAGAGTGAAAACAATATTTTTTTAAAACTTTCAAATAAGATGTATGAAACCATCACGTGTAAATGTTTATATTTTTTATATGTCTATAGAATACACAGACATAAGTCACATCTATAGAGATAGCATATGCCAAATTATTGCAACACTCTTGCAAAGGTAAAATGCAAAGGAAAAACAGCCACTCATGAAAAGGCCAAATTTCATCAGCAAATCAAATCAGAATGATTCTAAAGAAATGTCAAAATTAATGTGGAAAAATACTTTACGTTCTCAGAAGAATACAGTAAAATAACTAAGTGGTGGTGGGCATTTCTTATTAGAGTTGAATTCCACTTGGTGAAAAGTAAGAATATATGACAAAATATTTAAATTAATATAATTATTATTTTGACTCTTTCCCAATTGACAGTTTTTCTTTGTCCTGGACTACTAAAAGGAGTATACCAGAGTGAACATTTGTTTGAATCTGACCACCAATCTGGGGCATGGTGCAAAGACCCTCTTCAGGCTTCTGACAAGATTTATTATATGCCTTGGACCCCATACAGAACTGATACCCTGACTGAGTATTCATCCAAGGATGACTTCATTGCTGGAAGGCCAACTACAACCTACAAGCTCCCTCACAGGGTGGATGGCACAGGATTTGTAGTGTATGATGGAGCTTTGTTCTTCAATAAAGAGCGCACCAGAAACATAGTAAAGTTTGATTTGCGGACTAGGATAAAAAGTGGAGAAGCGATCATAGCAAATGCCAATTACCATGATACCTCCCCCTATCGGTGGGGAGGCAAATCTGACATAGACTTGGCAGTGGACGAGAATGGGCTATGGGTAATCTATGCAACAGAACAAAACAATGGTAAAATTGTCATTAGTCAATTGAACCCTTACACCCTGCGGATTGAAGGGACATGGGATACTGCATACGATAAAAGGTCAGCTTCCAATGCATTCATGATATGTGGAATTCTGTATGTGGTCAAATCTGTCTATGAGGATGACGACAATGAGGCCACGGGAAATAAGATTGACTACATTTACAACACTGACCAAAGTAAGGACAGTTTGGTGGATGTACCCTTCCCTAATTCATACCAGTACATAGCAGCTGTGGATTACAACCCCAGGGACAACCTTCTTTATGTGTGGAATAACTATCACGTCGTGAAATATTCTTTGGATTTTGGACCTCTGATAGTAGATCAGGTAAGTGTGACTTTTGATGGTACTTTAAAGGGAACGATTTACAGCTTGAACTTAGTACGTTTATTGTATATTTTGATTAGACCTCTTTCTCCTGGTTTTTCTTCTGGCCTGTGTTTTGAAAGTTATTCAGTTTTTTTTTAGCTAAAAAATGTTGCTGTTAATCACTCTTAAAAATATATATATATAGGCATGAGAATCCACCTCTTACTTCTCTATGCAGCTACTCTCCAATTTTCATCCTTTCTCTGAAGGGCATTTTCATTAACAGCTAGTTAGTTTGTGTGTCTTTGTGTGTAGTGAACTATACAAAATCTTTGCAAAAATAGAATGCTATCCCACCTAATTAATTGTGACATGCCCTACAATGTGCCCTCTACTTGGAAATGCCAAAGGGTTGGCTTTATATAATTCTTCAGGAGTCCTATACCAATATATTCAACTCATTGAGCACATCATATATGACCACCCCTACTGGGAATATTGTCAGTTTATTCATATGTATCAGTTCAGTTCAGTTCAGTTCAGTCATTCAGTCCTATCTGATTCTTTGCAACCCCATGAATCGCAGCACTCCAGGCCTCCCTGTCCATCATCAACTCCCAGAGTTCACTCAGACTCACATCCATCGTGTCAGTGATGCCATCCAGCCATGTCATCCTCTGTCGTCCCCTTCTCCTCCTGCCCCCAATCCCTCCCAGCATCAGAGTCTTTTCCAATGAGTCAACTCTTCTCATGAGGTGGCCAAAGTATTGGAGCTTCAGCTTTAGAATCATTCCTTCCAAAGAAATCCCAGGGCTGATCTCCTTCAGAATGGACTGGTTGGATATCCTTGCAGTCCAAGGGACTCTCAAGAGTCTTCTCCAACACCACAGTTCAAAAGCATCAATTCTTCGGTGCTCAGCTTTCTTTATAGTCCAGCTCTCCCATCCATACATGACTACTAGAAAAACCATAGCTTGACTAGATGGACATTTGTTGGCAAACTAATGTCTTTGTTTGTTAATATGCTTCTATGTTGGTCATAGCTTTTCTTCAAAGGAGCAAGCTTCTTTTGATTTCATGGCTGTAGTCACCATCTGCAGTGATTTTGGAGCCCCCCAAAATACAGTTTCTCACTGTTTTCATTGTTTCCCATTCCATTTCCCTGAATTAATGGAAGCAGTGATAATATTGTTCCTCCTGATAAAATATAATGGAAAAGCAAGATATAAGTGTCTGAATTTTGATAGTGACATAGCAATTCAAAGTTCATTTTTTAAAATTCTTACAAGTTATTATTTCTTATTTTCTGCATTGTTTTTACCATGCTTTTACTAGTATGTCATTTTGCCTTACTGACTTCATTATATACATATCATCTTACACAATTAGAGTCTAAGTGCCATATAGCTAGTAATCTTGCTTTACTTATCTTTTATTATTTTTCATCTATTATTTCTGCCTTCTTAGATCCTAGTGTACTATATAGCATAAAGATAATAAAGACTCAATAATTCTTTGCTGATTGAATGAATGGATGAAAGCATGAATGGATGGCTTTCTATTTCTCACTATGATAGAATGTCAAATTAGGTGGCATTTTCTCTAATGCCTGAGAAGCTTATACAAGACTGAGAGCTGTTCTTTCCATGGCCAGCATGTTGATATTATGTTGAACTGCTTTTTGTAGAAGAAAAACCCTCATATGCAATAGCAGCAAAAGCAACTTCTCATTATTAGTCCTGAAAAATACCCTAGACCTAGCTAACCTCTGTACAGGTAAGGTTTCTTAAACCAACACATATTTCAGTTAAAAAGCTAAGCATCTGAAATATTCTGGGAAGACAATTCTTTCAGGTCTGTGATATTCTTGAGTAGTTTGCCAGTGGAAACTCTATTGTTGAGTGGTTCTTAGCCTTTTTTACTTTTAATTGTAACCAAAGTAATTTCTAATTGCCTTAAAAGAAATGATACATAGTAACATAATCATCTTTTGATATTAGTGAAATAAGGGCAGTAACATACCTTAATTTTATTTATTGGTAAAATCATCATTATTTTTTAGACTAATAGATAAGTTTAGATTAATTAGCATTCCAGATTTTAACTCAATGGACTGAAGCAAATTCTTAACTTCCTTTTTGTAAATTATCCTTAAAGATGATACTATAGCCCCATGTATTTAGAGACTTGTCAAAAATATTTCTGGCATACATTAATAAAATTATATTTTCCCCATACATGTATCCCTATGCATGATAATTCATTGTAATCGTGGACATAGGAAAATTATACCACTCGCTTAATACTTTTTGTTTGCTTATAGAAGTTAGATTATGAGCCATCTTGCCCACTTATAATAGTTATCATATTTGTTAAAAGGATAGTGGCAAACACTGAGAAATGAAAAAGCTCAGCTTTTGAAACAAATCACTATCTTAATCCAGGAAATTCAGTTTTCATTCTTTTTAAAAGACAATGAAATTGTTTCTGTTTTTGAAAAAGTGAAACTTTGGCTGTATTAAACTTAAGCTAGAACTTTGATGTGTTACTATAGTGGAGAGGTAGAAAGAAAAAGTAGAGAGTAAGAATGTGTACATTTTATGCATCAATATGAGAATTTCAACTAGTGTTAATGGAAGTTGTTCACCCTATTATACAAAAGCAGTTTCAACTGAGTGTTTTTCTTTAGTATAAATTGCACTGACATTTTTCAAACAAATTTCCTTTTGACTTGTTTTTATGGACATTCTTATGTGTCTGTATAAGGAAACCAACTTACTGTAAATATTTAGGGTCAAAAAAACTACTCTGTAAATTAAAATTTCTGGGTATTAGAAGTCGAGACAAATATGTTCCCCTGATGTATAAAAGTCCCCAGGTGAAACAAAGAGGTAGCATACTGCTTCTGATCATGAGTCTGGGAGCCAAAGGACTTGGGTTTTAATTCTGCCTCTAGTGCTTATTTGACTGTGGGCCTCTTGGTCTTAGTTACCTCAACTATAAAATCTAAAAATAATAATAATAATACTTATGTCCAAAGATTTAGTTTCCCTGGTGGTTTAGTTGTAAAGATTTGCCTGCAGTGCAGGAGACTTTGGTTCGATCCCTGGGTTGGGAAGATCCCCTGGAGAAGGGAACGGCTACCCATTCCAGTATTCTGGCTTGGAGAATTCCATGGACAGAGCTGTCTGGCAGGATAAAGTCCATGAAGATTATTGTTAGATTTTAATGAGATGATATATGTATAGATATAACAAAATTAACATAAGACTACATACCAACCCTACAAGGACCATTATTATCCATGTTATCTAATTGAGGGGCTTAAGTTACTACTGCTCATATAATTTTATTAAAAATCACCAACTACTAAAATGCAGCGTGAACTTCAAAGTCATCGTCCCTTCTGTGACACTAGAAGTGGAAAGTATGCTTACTGAAACAATGTGTCCAAATTCATTCATTTGATAGAAGTGATCTCAGTATCCCCATGTGCCAGGCACTCTCCAGATGTCAATCTAAATTGTAGATCTCATGATTAGATAATTACCATAGATCTACACTCCAAAAAACATGCCTCTGATTTTCAGTGGTGAAATCATATACTCTGTGAAGATTTGCTGAATAAGAAATAAATAAATGAATTATAATATATGCATACATATTTTATATCTTATTATTCAGAATATTATGGTAATTGGAGTAATAGTCCAACAATGTATTTTATTAAGATTATACATATGCTTCTCAGGTAGTCCCCTTCACTGTTGGCCATGCACTCCTATGATCTGGAGGTTATTATCTGGAAGTCACTCCAGTTATTCCCCACCCACCACACACACTTACTTCTTATCTTCACTCAGATCGTAGTGATATTTGGTAATATAAAGGAAGGTTTGTGTGGTAAGAAGTGCCAAAGCACATTACAGCACCTAGTGCATTTTCTTCTAGAAGTAATTATAGAATTACTCATTAGTTTTACAATGGGAAAGAAAGTGAGTTCAATGGATTTTGTTTTGAGAACATCTCAGATTTTTCCATTGATGAATTGCATGAATCTTTTCAGCTTAGAGAAGATGAAAAGTGTATCCATGAGTACACCTGTGTATTCAAGGGAGTAAGTGTGTTTCTTTGAAAATATATTTTGTCTGCAGAATAGGTGGTTAAGTTTTGGACACCAGTATCTAAAATGCTTGTAAGCATTACCACCTGAGCTAAAAAGTAAATATGTGAAATTGCTTTTTTTTTTTTTTCTGAGCTGAGGACTAGCAAATATACAATTTTCCTGAAATATACTTTTAACTGAGCCTTTTTCCTTTCTTATAAAATATGATAAATTATGCATTCATCATTTTCTTCAATGACTATCTTTTGTAAGATATACTTTTAAAACTTCCAAACAATACTTAGCTATTTCACATGTTATTTGAGTGATTCTCATGTTGCCATCATGATTCTAAAATTCTACTTGATATCTTCATGTCTGGTGTGAGGGAATCAAGTAGTTACTTTACTTGTCCTTAGTTCACTGCTGTATAATGATGTTTATTTACTCTTGGAGTCCTTTCTCTGAAATCATATTGTGCTGAGTTCATAATTCATTAATAAAAAAGAGATGTGAGGTATTATCATTTACTCTCTCACTTTGTCTCTAAACTGTCGACCGAACAATCTAACTGTTCATTGTCAAATATATAAATTTTTCCACTATTTCATCCTGAAGAAAGAAGAAATATGCACAGGTTGATAATAAGAATATACAGAGAAGGTCAATGCCAAAATTCCTAAAATTAGTACATCTAACAGATCAACAACCCTATTGGTTGAGATTTAGTGAAACACACCAGGCAGTCAGTATGAACATCAGACGACAATGACATGTAGCTACTGTCTAGTGCCTGCTCTTCTGCTTTCCAAACACAATCCAAATTTTGAAAGCCGTTTTAGATTATGTAAATGTAATCATTTTGTCTATGCTGAAGATAGTAGAATCTAAAACAACAAAAAGCCTACACACAACAGTTTAATAATACAGATAAGGTGAACCTTCTGTCCTTATAATATGCTAATTAAGTGCATTTGTGTCTCCAGTAAAAGCTGTGGCTATGTAGTGATAATAAGGACTTTAAACACACATGACACCTCGTTAAAACGTAATTTTCGCATCATATATCTGAACCCTTTACTTTGACAGCTGAGTAATGTGAATGCTGAGCAGAGAATCTTGAACATTTTGAAGCTGTCACGTGCTTAATAGGTAGCTGAATCTGCTTCCTGAATTGTTTATTTAAATATGTTGCATCCTAGTCACAAAATAGAGCCTGAAAGTAGTGGGATGTTAAATCAAACTTGCCCTCAGCATATAAGTTATGATTGCTTCCACTTGAGATATCACATTGTCTCTAAAGTTTAATTGATATAAATCTCAGTAGCTGAGTGAACTTCACAGAAAGAAAAAATAGTCAGCTACTTGTTGCTAATTTCATCCAGGTCTTTATTTTTATGCATCAGCTGTTTGGCTGTCTGCAGAGGCACCCCCTCTCTTTCTCTCCACTGCTGCTTCTTTGCTTTTAGTGACAGCTTCTGATGGAAGGGCATTGCTGCTGGTGACTTTTCAGGGAGCACAGCCAAAACTTACCAATTTTGCAAAAGCTATCTATTGCCACTTAATGTCAGCTGAATTCTGTTTGTTTTTACATTTCTTATATTTTTCTTCTTTGTAATTTTAAGGCTAAACCTTTCCAGAATGACATCCTCTGCTTTTCAGTCTCTTAATATCAAAATCTCAGTCCTGTACAAAGCAAAACTTTACTGGGTTTCTACAACCAAACCCAGTGTTAGCCTTTCATCCCACATAGAGGTGACCCTCTTAATAAAGGAGACAGATGCAAGGGATAAAAATGTTCAAGTTTTTTATTAATTTTTTTCCTACATAGTGACATCCCTGAAAAATGTATAATTATTAGAACAGTAATCAGAATTATTTCTACATGTAGCTCACAGTCATAAAAGATGACTTATTGTGAATAAGCTTCCCACTCAGCCCCAGCTGTCTTTTCTGTAACCATTTCACTGCTCATTAGCACGTCCACCAGAGGGCAGACAGGTGGAAGTGAAACAGTTTGGCTGTTCATTATAGCACATCTTGTCAGGGTTGGCAGTAGTGATTAAAATGGGATTTCTGGTTATCAAGGGATTCCACTTTAGAGTACTCTACTTCTATCCATATTACCATAGGTGAGAACTGACTTTACTACATAGTAAAGTCTAATTTTTACTTTATTTTTCCTTTTCTTTTTTTTTTTAATTTTAGACAACAAACAAAATAGGGTTGCCAAGCAAAAATACAAATTTAAGCAGAAAAATATTTCCCCCTTAATAACTACTTTTACACCACTAAGTTAAATTCTCAGATAATAATGATGAATGACCAAAAATTTAAGATACCTAAATTACAGGGATAATCTACCATGCTATATAATTTTATGGAATGAGACATGTTGTCAGATATCCCTGAAAACAAATGGATTATGTATTTTTGTTTACTTTAATAATTATTATTCCTGGTTTTCTTCATGCCCTTCAGTAGTACAAATCCTTGGCCAAACTCTATGTATACATTTACCCTAAAGAAGACACAAATTGAAAGACACAAATTGCCTACTGTCATGTGACTGAACTAGTTTACCCTAGAATTTGGATTTTTAAAATTAATTGTTAAAAAATGAATATACAAATGCACATGAAATTAGGTATTTGTTGATTTCATGGCTTAGAATTATCTCTTTGAGAAAAAATGGCACTTTATTTGTAAATGCTTTGTTCCATAAAAATACAAAATGATAAACATTAAAAAATTTTAAAACAAACTTTTCAAAATCTATGAAAATTTTGCTATATAGTATATATATATTTGCATATTAAAAATATACTTTTATATTTTATAGAGAAGCCCACTGAGATAAATCTGAGAGAAATAGTGATAATAGTAGGGAGCAGTTCTGAAAATTTATTCTTCATTTTGATACAAAAAAATAAATCCCTTAACCTGTTTGTGGAGAGGAAGCTTGAAAGTGGAATTGAAAAATATTAAGATAGAGGTGAAAAGTGAAATCCAGGCACAAAATCAAGCCTACTATAGAAAGCCAAAGCAGGGAGCAAACTGGGCTTAATTCGGAAGTCCAATGATTAATAGTTGTTTCTTCCCCTCTTTCTCTCTTCTTCCTCCCTTCCTTCTTTCCTTTCATTCTTCAAGACACATGTCTTTAGGTAGCTCAGGTATGCTCTGTGGTTACAGCTGTTGAACAGGCCAGGCATTGACCTGTTCTATAAACTTATAGAATAGGGAAAACTTATAAGAAGAAACAAAAAGGGGGACGGTGTGTCAGAAAACAGTGCTACTGTTTAGCTACTAATTTTTGAGTATTTTATTTTCTGGCCTTTTACATAGATTATCAAATTTAATCCTAACAAAAATCTCACACACAAAAAAGCATTAGCTTCATTTCCAGTTAAAGAAATTTAGGATCAGAGACAGCAAATAACTCAAATGTCACATACATAGTCCAGAGTTGCAGTTAAAGTATTAATTGTCTGACTGTCCACTGTGTCGTGTTGCCTCTGTTGGTAATTAAAAAGTATGCAGGTGCCATAGTCAAGGAGCAAGGGGAAAGCAGGAAGGCAGTGTACAGGTAGTACATAGAATATAAGCAGATAAAGTGAAGTAGCAAATGCAAAGCCACAAGGCCACATCAAACTCACTTAGAACAAGGACGAGCAAACAGCAGCTAGTGTTGCAAAGCACCTAGTAAACAGTGCCCTGTGTCTGCTCTCTATGCAGTGGGGTAGGGCCTTCCTTTGCATATGCCTTGCCCGAGTGCTTGGCAAGCAGTATTAGCATATGGCAACAGAGGAACTGTCAGACAAGCAGACCTTCCTCACCTTGATCTCTGGTTTCCTTTGCCTGAAGGATAAGAGCATGCAGTCTCCACTGCTTTCCTGTGAACTCTGCCCACCTGGCTGAGATCTGCTCTCATAAAATTGAGGTGCACTGGTCTTGTCAGGAAGAAGGTGTAGGATGAGGAGCTACAGGGGTTTCTGGAGAGAGATTTGGAGAATTGAAGAGATCATTCCAGAACACTTCTCTTTTCTAAAAGAAGTACCTGCCGTCCCTCCACATTGACTAGGTTTCACATACATGCCTTAACACTTAAAAAAATACTGTGAAATACAGATGTGAAAACTAAGACTCAGAAATGTAAAGTCATCTGTCTGGAGAAACCCAGTTTGTGAACGTAGATGTGAACTTTAAAGAAGCCCAGGTTTATTTAACTAAATCATGAAGCTGAGACACTTCATGTTTACAATGAAAAAATTGTAATGCACACAAATATACAGTAGAATGTGATATGATGGTGTATAGTTTTTTCTGTGTGTGTGTGTATGTGTGTGTGTGTCTTCTTATAAATGCTTGAAGAAACAGATTTAATTATTGAAGGATTAGAAGACTTAGAAACTTGCCGAAATTCTGAGCAATTTAAAAGACTTTAGAGATTTAGGGACTGGCTCTTTATTAGATTTACTTTACTTCTATTAATTCCATTTTCTTAATCTAGATGTTTTGCTACCAATACTTTTATGGTTACTATCTATGAGCAAGAATAGTAAAATGGGGGGAAAATGAAGAAACAAAAGAAAGGAGGTGGTGAGGCAAGAAATGAGGGAAATAAACATTTTTCTCCTAAAAGTAAATGGACAAGAAATATGGCATACTTATGCCTTGCTGGTTAAAATATAAATTATTGTTAGCCACTTTTGAGGGAAACTTGGCAATATCTAGTAGAGTGCATGGAGCTTCCCAGGTGACTCAGATGGTAAGGAATCTGCCTGCCAATGCAGGAGACACAGGTTGGATCCCTGAGCCAGGGAGATCCCCTGAAGGAAGAATAGCAACCCACTCCAGAAATCTTGCCTGGGAAATCCCATGGACAGAGGAACCTGGTGGGCTACAGTCCATGAGGTCGCAAAAGAGTCAGATAAGACTGAGTGACTGAGCCTGCATTTAGTTAAGCCCATGTCTAAGTGATACCTTATATGCTAGCAAGGGGCTTTCTTGGTGGCTCAGATGGTAAGGAATCTGCCTGCAATGCAGGAGACTCAGGTTTGATCCTTAGGTCAGGAAGATACCCTGGAGAAGGGAATGGAACCCATTCCAGTACTCTTGTTTGGGGAATTCCATGGACAGAGAAACTTGGCAGGCTGCAATCCACCGGGTTGCAAAGAGTCAGACACGACTGACTGACTAACATACAAATACTAGCACATCTGCTTTTAGATTTGCTTCTGGAGAAACTTTCTTACTTTTGTCCTAAGAGAGCAAGGTTTGTGTGTGGTTGCCCAAGTGACTAATAAGCAGCTGGAATAGGAGATATGAATGTGACATCTATCTTCACTTGCACCAAAAATTATAAAAGCCCTGGTCAGTGTTGAAAAGAGAAAGTGTTAGTAGTTCAGTCAACTCTTTGCAGCCCCATGCACTGTAACCCCCCAGGCTCCTCTGTCCATGAAATTCTCCAGGCAAGATTACTAGAGTAGGTATAATAGTTCCCCTCTCCTTGGATTTTCTCAAACCAGAGCTCAAACCCAGGTCTTCTGCTTTGCAGGCAGATTATTTACCATCTGAGTCACCAGGTCAGTGTTGAAGGTAGAGGGAAGCATTATGTGATCAGTTATTTTAGAAAGAAATATACCAGTCAGGTACTGGTACCCAGGAAATGATAAATAAGAAAAAATCTTGAGATTTACCCTTTCTAGTAATATCATCCATCTGGTTTCATGCTGGCTATAATTACTCAAAGAAGCCAGGATTACAGTTTCCCAAGCACCAACAGCTTTTAACTCCTGTAACTCTTTCTCAGAAATCATTGCACTGTTAGAAAAAGAATCCCGCTCTTGTCAGAAAAGGAAATTTTACTCTGAAATTTTAATTGAGTGTGACTTATTATAGTAACTCATGTGTTTCAGCCACTGTGCATATTAAACAATTCTTAAGATTTAATTGCTTAAAATTTGTTTTATATAACCTTCACTGAATTTTCCCGAGTATGAATAGATTAACCTGCTGTACATTCTAATCTGCCATATATTCTGTATTCTTATAACAGCTTTTAGTATAATGATAATTTTTAAACTGTCAGGATAGTGGCAAAATACTTCAGGGAATGAAAGGATGACTGAGTTGGTTGATCATGTTCGAGTTAAGAACTTGCAATGCCATGCCATAAGCTCAAGAGCCCAGTTTTTGAAAGCATGGAAAATATAAAATTTTCTAAACCAAATAGGGAACTAGAGGATTTACATGTGAATGAAGGTTGAGGTTTTAAGTCTCTGAGTTACAATAGAAAAAGCTGAGTTAGTCATAAGAGAGTTGTGCCATAAAAGTATTGTATTTCAGGACAGAATATCACATAAGGAATTTAAAAAATAATTATCTAGTGGAGTTGAAAAGTATATTGGGTTAGATTCTAAAACCATCTATTAAAGTAAAATTAAATATTACCAAACCTATTTTTGAATCTCCTGTAGTAGTTTATAAAATATAATGAGGTTTTAAAATATATATATATCCCTAGAATACAGAGATAGCATTATGTGTTATAATATAATGTATATTGTACATAATAATGGTACCTTTACAAAGTATATTTTTACAGTAATTTAATTACATAACAGCACTACATGAATTCATGTAAACTGAGTGTAATATCTGTGATACAATTCCTTTGTATTAAAAAAAGAGTTCCATAGTTATTCCTGTGTAAATCATTTACATGAGAACTTTTCCCCAAAACATATATTAATTTGTGCTTTCCTATTAAACTTATATGGAAGTATTAGAACACTTATCAAGTGCCTAAATGATACAACTACAAAAGTATTGTGGTATAAGAATACTTAATGATATGAGAAATGTTCATTATATATTGCTAATTCTTTTTAAAGCAGGTTTAAATGATTTAGAATTTAGTCATTATATATTTTTCTACTTTCATTTGTGTTTGAAAAATTTTATACAAAGTTTTAAAAAATGTTTTATGTGGAATAAACCTACTCATTATGTCTAGTACAGTTACAAGCATAGAATCCAAAGTTTTAATGGTAGCTAATTCTTTTTTATTTGGCCTTGCCATGAGGCATGCAGGATCTTCCTCCACCAGGGATCGAATCTATTTACCCTGTGTTGGGAGCCAAAGTCTTAACCACTTAATTTCTTGTTGGTTCAGATTTGAGCTTATCTGGGATTCTCCAGATTTCTTTAGTGAATATGTGCAGTCTTAAAAATATATGAAACATATTTCTTAAAATTAATATTCCACATTACTAGAGTATAATCTTTAGAATTCTATGATGAGATATTAAAAGGCCTTCAGGACAATTGCCCAACTAACTGATTCTCACCCACTTATGACCAGGACACACAAACAAACAAGTGCCAAAATATTCTCGAGAGAATGAAACTGAAAGAGGGGAGCCTTACTCTATTTCTAGTTTCTTTTTTTCTTTGCTATAGAAGAAAATTTGTAGTTCTTAAGGCAATGGCACCCCACTCCAGTACTCTTGCCTGGCAAATCCCACGGACAGAGGAGCCTGGTGTGCTGCTGTCCATGGGATCACTAGGAATCAGACACAACTGAGCGACTTCACTTTCACTTTTCACTTTCATGCATTGGAGAAGGAAATGGCAACCCACTCCAGTGTTCTTGCCTGGAGGATCCTAGGGATGAGGGAGCCTGGTAGGCTGCCGTCTACAGGGTCGCGTAGATTCGGACATGACCGAAGCAACTTAGTTAGTAGAAACTTTACCTCTACCCCTTGATTACTGATTATTTGGTTTAATGGTACTTTCTGTCGATTTTGACTTTTGAACTTTTTGAACAATCAGTTTTCACTAGTTGTTCATAAAGATTAAAATTGAAAGGAAAAAATATAAAAAGAGAACCATGTATTTAAATGTACCAGCATTGAAGTTGAATAAAAGAGTCAAGCTTCCTTATTAGAGATGCAACTTAAATATTTTACTTTTAGCTTTCACAGTAAGGCAGGTTAATTTGCTCATCTATGACATTCAATATTATTTTCTTATGTATACAGCTGTCCCCTTTTTGTGACCCCCCCCCCCAGATGACTCAGTGGTAAAGAATCTGCCTGCCAGTGCAGGAGATGCAGCTTCAGTCCCTGGATTGGGAAGATCCCCTGGAGAAGGAAGTGGCACTCACTCCAGTATTCTTCCTTGGGAATTCCCATGGACAGAAGAGAGTGGCAGGCTATAGTCCAATGGGTCACAAAAGAGTTGGACACAATTTATCAAGTAAACAAGAACAGCATGCTTATATTTTCTAAGAAGTAGAAAATAAGTACATTTATTGAATATTGACTGTTCAGTTCAGTTCAGTTGCTTGGTCATGTCCAACTCTTTGTGACCCCATGGACTGCAGCTTACCAGGCCTCTCTGTCTGTCACCAACTCCCGGAGTTTACTCAAACTCATGCCCATTGAGTCGGTGATGCCATCCAACCATCTCATCCTCTGTGATCCCCTTTTCCTCACACATTCAATCTTTCCCAGTATCAAGGTATTTTCAAATGAGTCAATTCTTCACATCAGGTGGCCAAAGTATTGGAGTTTCAACTTCAGCGTCAGTCCTTGCAATGAATATTCAGGACTCATTTCCTTTAGGATGGACTGGTTGAATCTCCTCGCAATCCAAGGAGTCCTCGCAGTACACAGTTCCATTAAAATAAGATATCCAAGAAATACTTTAGATGACTGAGAAGCGCTAATGGTTGTTATCTTTGTGTAATTATATTAAAAGCTGTTGATAAACTATTATAATATTTTGCTGCTGTTTTATGTAATTATTTTGGGAGACAAATTTGTTGTCGTGATCAGTGAGTTTAAATACTCTGATGAATTAAAGCCTCTTTTTATATTTCTTTGTATAATAAAACTTCAGTATTTGCAAGTAGATTATAGGCAAGAGATTGCTAAATTATATAGCATAATGGATCTCAAAGCATAGTCCAGCAGAAATTTTTTAAAATGCAAGTTCTCAGATTTCACCCCAAATTAAATCAGAAACTCTGGGGGTGAACTCAGTAATCTATTTTTAATAGGCTGCTAAAATTGAGAATTTCTATATAGGCCATAATCCCTCAATTATATAAGCTAGGATAATATACAACAAAGTATAATGAAAATATTACACTTTTTTTTTTTTTTGCTTCCTAAATTTCGATTGCCTTTAAGTGTTTCCCAATCCCCTGTCCGAAAGAAGCTATATAAATCACTAAGGGAACACGTTAAAATGCAGATTTCCTATCTCTCTCAAATCACAGCCCTAAGATGTTGCTTCAGTGTCAAGTGAGATCTGGGGACAGTATTTTTAAAAAGTGATTCTGGGTTTGAAAAAATATATCACTACTTTAGATTCCCTAAGGTGTAAATAAAATTTGTATCTTAGCAGGAATGTTATTTTAATGCATTAAGAATCTGTGGAGCAATATATACTATCTACCTTCTCTCTGAGCTAAAGCTGTTCTGGCAGTGAAATGCATCACTTTTTTTTTTTATTAAATGACCCTGTTTTGTGTCCTCATAGAATTACTACCTATGTGGTTGACAGAAAAGAACAGTAGCCTAATACAGGATGGACACATCCCCTCACAGGCTTGTCCTGGCAAAGCAAGGTGCCATTCAGCTTCACCTTGGGTAGCTGGAATAAATTAACACAGTGAGAAGAGCAATGAGACATTTTGTAATCATCCAGTACCTTAGGAACACTCATGGTATAATCATGTGTTGGGACACAAACATAAAAGGTAAGAAAAGGGGCAGGAAAACAAGTAAGGACTTTCCCTATAGTTGAAAGAATGTATAGTATAATCCTATGAGAAATACCTCAAACTTCCATATTTTAATTTAAGGCTGTTATATTTCATACTCAAAAGTAATGGTAGCTAGAATTCTGATGTTTTCATTAATGTTCATAATTTTCCAAGTATATTAACACATAGTCAGGCATACACGATAGTCCTTCTGTCCATTCCCACTAACTTTCATAAACGTGGACAGATGATGAGATCTTTTGAAATGCTATCTTGCTCTCTGAGTCTGATCACCCTTTATGACTATTTCTTATGGCTATTCAAGGTAGGCATGAATGGCACTCAGCTTTGCCAGCTGAGATCTGAGTGGAATCAGAAAATGTGCCCATGCTGAATCAAACTGATGTGTAAACTTTCTTTTGTCCAGCCCCTGCTGCTCTCCATTTTTTCTTTTATAAGACAGAAACATCTGGTGGCTTTGACTCAATAAGGATGTAAAATTTAAAAGCACATTTTAAGATATGAACCTGTTGAATAAATATACTAACTCACTTAAAAAGCACTCAAAATTTTGTATCATTTTAATTTTTAAATTAAAATTGTGCTTAGAAGTGCTGTGTCATTAAACAAAGTATTTTTAAGAAAAACTTTTCTTTAAATCCTCCCTTCATTTTTAAAAATATATCTATTATTAGAGTTATCCCTAGAAATGTTTGGCTTAGTAACTAGGTTGAGTAGTAGTTGTTTATTCTGAAGATATTTTTGTTCAGTTTCCTCTAATTCTTTAAATTTTATACTGTCTCTTTCCCCAATTTAGAGCTGAAAATGTAGTCATTCATTCTTCTTGCATTGAAGTGATTTATTTGTTTTGAATGTACTCTATTCTTATTAGGATGAAAGGTAATTCTGCTGTTTTTCCTGTTTAAAATAATATGAAATAGTAAAGTAATAAAATAATATGAAGCCTCACACAAGCCTTTGGGATTTTTTTGCATTTCTAAACTATAGGAAAAAGGAAAATCGAAGAGATGCAAAATCTAAAAATCATGTTTCACTAATAACCATCATGATTACCTATTTTAGATTCTAAGTATATCCTTTTTGAGATAATTCATAGGCTTTTTAGATTTCTTTAATTATTTTACATAACAAGGCTAAAATTTTATGTGATTCAATTTGTTAGCAAATAGTTATTGAATTCTTATGCCCAGCTCTGTACTCAAGATCTTAAATTAATTAGAATGAATATGTGATAGAATTGATCCTTTTAAATTTCAAAGCAATTCATTTAAGTGTTAAAGTGGACTGATTATACTGCTTGAAATGGGATGAGGAGGACACAGTTATCATTTTGCAGAGTATCGATGGGTACTATAAGCAGAGGATGTAACACTGGCTGCATCCTAAATATATGAGCTCCTTGCCATTTTGATATTCTAAGGTTTTACTAGATCATTTCTTTTTCCATTAATGAGAAGGAATAATATTCACTGATTCAGTCTGTAGCACTTGGCCATTATATACTGAACTGTATAAACAATGAGCAGCTGTATCATTGTTTATATTACATGATTTTGTTTATTCATTTAAAAATTTTATGACAGCAGTATGGCTTAACAGCATGCTTATGATAATGAAGAAGTTAATTAGTAATGTTGAACAGAATTTCAAGAGCTGACTTTTAGTAAGTAATACCAAAAATATTATAGTAGTCATCCACAGATAAACACAAGCTTTAGACAAATGGGAAACACGGTCAGATTAAAAAATCATTTAGATTCCTTTGGCTTTAAGTTTCCAAAGAGTAGTGCAGATAAACATACTCACCCACGTACCACAATTTCCTTGTTTGTTTGTTTTTTTCTCCTAACAGTAAAGTACAGTAAGCAATCATCTTTAAATAATAAATTCACTCTGATAGAAGACGATGACTCTGCCAGTAAAAGAAGCAGACGGCTTACCAAGAATTCTGGAATTGCATGAGCTTTCCAGTCCAGAAATATTGATAGACATAGTCTGAGTGTGTTAGTCTGCTTCATTTTAGAGCCAAAGAAGTCTTAATTCAAGCACCAGGAAATCCATAATTGGAAAGAATCCCACAGTCACTGCTGATATTTTCCTCTAATTATAAGTGACTTTGTGTGTCATAAGTCCACTTAAGAACTCTGGATTCTGATAAGAAAAGTATTCTCAGCCTCCATTTACTAGATCTGGTGTTATCAGAAATTCACTTCTGCTGGCTATGCATTAGAGTGTCATGTAGTATTTGATACAGTGATATGAAAACGCTTATATTGGTGTATTTTAATGCAGCATCAATTTTTGCCTGAAGGCTAAACAGAAGTTAAACTTACATTTCTTGATATTTGTAGTTTAGTGGATGCTATGACTCATTCAGGAATTCATTGTGATTGTGGCAGATGACATTACTTTATTCTTGTGTCATGTCACCATCACCAGTAACTCCATATCTAGCCAAGCCCACTGGGTGATTAAATATGGATTCAATTCTCATAGACCTGAAGAGGTTACTTTTAATGAGGAAAAAAGGTATTTTTTTCTTGTTTATAAATATCATAGACGTGTGTGTGTGTGTGTGTGTGTGTGTGTGTGTCACCCGAGTGGGAAGTGCCAACGTTATTAAAACCAAGAGAAGTTAGAAGCTTGGTGATATGAGATATTTTGAAAAGAGATAATGCCAGGAAGTTGTACATAAAGCTTCTCAAGATTTTTTAGTTGGATAGGTTATGAGCATGCTCAAAATATCAGATTTTATTTATTCAACATTTCATGAGTATTTATTGTGTGCAAAATACTTGGCAGAAATGGCTAGAAAAGGAGGGGGAGAGAAAGAGATTATTGATAAACAAATAGAATGGTTTAGGAGAGAAATCAGAGCTGTCTTCAAAGACCTGAAGTCTGTGGATGAGAAGATCTTCATACTTTATTCTTCCTACAGTGAGCATGAGCAAGTATTTAGAAACCATAGGGTGAAGACAGATCACATTATAAAATATAAGCTAAAATTTTTAAAATTAGTCAATTATAATTTTGAAGTCCTTTCCTCCTTCCTAAATTTTGGTAATTTTTAAAATGATGCAGAATTGGCAAAATCAGCTTCAACAACCCTGCAACCTGACAGCTTTCATCCGAACTAGGTGGCAGTGTTTTTAAGGTCTAAATAAATCTCAGAAATATTGTCAACTCCAAATATGGAAACAAAATTTTTTCTAATAACGGTTTGGAACGTAACTGAGTACATGCCATGTTAGGGCATGACTGCCTACTAACTGATAATATAGCTGGTAACCAGAGGTGGTAGTGGAGAAGGCAATGGCACCCCACCCCACTCTTGCCTGGAAAATCCCATGAGTGGAGGAGCCTGGTGGGCTGCAGTCCATGGGGTTGCTGGGAGTCAGACATGACTAAGCAACTTCACTTTCACTTTTCGCTTTCATGCATTGGAGAAGGAAATGGCAACCCACTCCAGTGTTCTGCCTGGAGAATCCCAAGGATGGGGGACCCTGGTGGGGTGCCGTCTATGGGGTCACATGGAGTCAGATATAACTGAAGCGACTTAGTAGCAGGAGCAGCAGCAGAGGTGGTAGGGTCCTTGTTCCAGCAGTGCTTCTGCCAGAGATTATCGGAATATATTCAAATAATTTTCTTAGCCTCTGTTTTTCTGTAACCAAATAAAATCTCATCAGTACAGTGTTATTCCTAAGATTTCTTATAGTAACAGGTCCTACTATGGCGACTTCTTCCTTGGATGATTCTTCATGGATTTACTGAAACCTCTCTTGCTAACATTAATATAATGTAACATTTTCAAAGTAAAACCATGGTTATGAAGAAAGAGGAGCTTTTGAAATGGTGTTTTTTAAAAATTATTTGCTTAAAAGGGAATTGTTTATTTTTCCCCTTGGTATCCTAAGCCTACAATATTTTTAGGTTATCCAAAAATAATCCAGAAAAATAAGTGTTAGCACAGCCACTTGAAGGCTATATACCTTAGATAGTTGTATGTATACTAGCTGCAGTATCACAACTTCATCTATAGAATGTTAGCGCTATGTCTCCACTGATACGTATCTACATTTATGCTACTAGAAAGCTATATAATGTTGATTTCACTATTTTCAAAAAGGCCAATTTCCCCCCATTAGGCACATGTAACGTTAGGGTTGTGATTAGTAAGCAGTCAATTTTTGGCATTCAGTAAGTTCTCTCATTCATAATTCAGTTCACTTACTCATCATCATGCAGTTTAAACATTTATTAATTACTTCACTGTTTTCAGTGAAGATACTTGGTGGGCACTGTGTGTGAATTTAACATTATAGAAAAAATATACATTTTTCCCCAAATGAACGCAGGCCAGTTGGGGATGCAAGCAATAACTGAATAAACCAGCTGGAGAAAGAACAGGAAGAACATTCATAAAATGATGATTATAATACTCAAAAAGGAAAAAGGCATGAATGACTCCGGGAGAAGGGGAGATATAAGATATTTGGTAGAAACTCATTCGTTAGTTGCTCTTACCCAACAAAGTATTTTATTTCTCATAGTTTTATATATTTTTTTATTTTTTAACCAATAACCTATCCAAAAGGGTATTATATTAAATAGTATAAACACTGGATTTTAAAAAATTGTAGTTCTTGCTCACAGATGAGCTTGTAAACTAATAATATATTTTTACCCTGAATAAGTTCTTGATATGGTTCGGTTCAGTTCAGTTCAGTTCAGTCCCTCAGTCATGTCCGACTCTTTGTGACCCCATGGACTGCAGCATACCAGGCTCCCTGTCCATCACCAACTCCTGGAGTTTGCTCAAACTCATGTCCATCGAGTCGGTCATGCGATCCAACCATCCCATCCTCTGTCGTCCTCTTCTTCTCCCACTTTCAATCTTTCCCAGCATCAGGGTCTTTTCAAATGAGTTAGCTCTAAGCATCAGGTGGCCAAAGTACTGGAGTTTCAGCTTTGACATCAGTCTTTCCAATGAACAGTCAGAATTGATCTCCTTTGGGATGGACTGGTTAGATCTCCTTGCAGTCCAAGGGGCTTTCAAGAGTCTTCTCTAATACCACAGTTCAAAAGCATCAATTCTTCAGTGCTCAGGTTTTTTTATAAACCAACTTTCACATCCATACATTACTACTGTATAAAACATAGCCTTGACTATATGGACTTTTGTTGGCAAAGTAATGTCTCTGCTTTTTAATATGCTGTCTAGGTTGGTCATAACTTTCCTTCCAAGGAGTAAGTGTCTTTTAATTTCATGGCTGCAGTCACCATCTGCAGTGATTTTGGAGCTCCCAGAAATAAAGCCAGCCACTGTTTCTCCATCTATTTGCTATGAAGTGGTGGGACCAGATACCATATTCTTAGTTTTCTGAATATTGAGCTTTAAGCCAACTTTTTCACACTCCTGTTTTACTTTGATCAAGAGGCTCTTCAGTTCAGTTCAGTCGCGCAGTCGTGTCCGACTCTTTGCAACCCCATGAATCGCAGTACGCCAGGCCTCCCTGTCCATCACCAACTCCCGGAGTTCACTCAGACTCACGTCCATTGAGTCCATGATGCCATCCAGCCATCTCATCCTCGGTCGTCCCTTTCTCCTCCTGCCCCCATCCCTCCCAGCATCAGGGTCTTTTCCAATGAGTCAACTCTTCACAAAAGGTGGCCAAAGTACTGGAGCTTCAGCTTTAGCATCATTCCTTCCAAAGAAATCCCAGGGTTGATCTTCCTCAGAATGGACTGGTTGGATCTCCCTGCAGTCCAAGGGACTCTCAAGAGGCTTCTCCAACACCACAGTTCAAAAGCATCAATTCTTCTGCACCCAGCCTTCTTCACAGTCCAACTGTCACATCCATACATGACCACAGGAAAAACCATAGCCTTGACTAGACAGACCTTAGTCGGCAAAGTAATGTCTCTGCTTCTGAATATACTATGATGCTTTTGAACTGTGGTGTTGGAGAAGCCTCTTGAGAGTCCCTTGGACTGCAAGGAGATCCAACCAGTCCATTCTGAAGGAGATCAGCCCTGGGATTTCTTTGGAAGGAATGATGCTAAAGCTGAAGCTCCAGTACTTTGGCCACCTCATGCGAAGAGTTGATTCATTGGAAAAGACTCTGATGCTGGGAGGGATTGGGGGCAGGAGGAGAAAGGGACGACCGAGGATGAGATGGCTGGATGGCATCACGGACTCAATGGACGTGAGTCTGAGTGAACTCCGGGAGTTGGTGATGGACGGGGAGCCCTGGTGTGCTGCGATTCATGGGGTCGCAAAGAGTCGACACGACTGAGTGAGTGAACTGAACTGAACTGACTCACCGCACTGGATAAGTTTAAAGTGTACAGGATAATGGTTTGGTTTATATACATCATGAAATGACTTCCCCAATCAGTTTAGTGAACATTGCTAGGCTCTTCCCACCAATGAGCAGGACTAGCCCCCGAGCCCCCTCAACCCTGCCCATCAGCAGGCCAGCACCAACACTGAGACATCTTGGACACCTCAGCCAGTCACCTCAGGGCACAGCCCCATTCCCCAGCTTTGAGACACCCCCGAACTCGCAGTGAGCTGTGTCAGGAATTAGCCCCACCCATCAGCAGGCTGAAGCTAGATTTGGGAATCCTGGCCCCACAGCTCCACTCCCCAGAACCTATCAGGTAAGAATGATTTTATATTTTGTTTTTCTTATTTGGCTGCACCAGGTCCTAGGTGTGGCATGTGGGATCTTTGGTTATAGTATGTGAACTCTTAGCTGTGGCGTGTGGGATCTAGTTCCCTGAGCAGGGATTGAAAGCCAGGCCTCCTGCTTTGGGAGTGTAGGGTCTTAGCCAGTGGACCACCAAGGAAGTCCTAGAGAATGTTTTTAAACAGGGAAAGTAATATGATTTTATTTGAATTTTAGAAAAAGTGCCCTGAAGGAAGTAAGGATTTAGGATGGATGGAGAGTATGTGTATAAAGACAAGTTAGAAGTATTTTTAAGATAACAGATGTCAAACAGGTGCTTGTCTGAACTAAATTAGCAATCCCAGTGGGGTTAAAGAAGAGGGAATAAAATGTAGACTGAGAAGATTTTGGTGAAGATCAGATGTAGGATATGAGAAAATGGAAAGATTTAAGTATTGTTCCTGCTCTTTGGCTTGTTTGCCTAGATAGATTAGAAGCAAGAGTAGATTTAGAGTTAACTTTAGATTTAGACTGAATGACTTTACTTACTTACTTACTTTAGATTTAGAACTGCCAAATTGGAAGTAGGGCATCTAGATGAAGATATCCAGTAGGTAATTGTATTTATAGGCTTTTTATGTCTTACAATCATTTTTGTATTATGTGGTAGATCTGTATAAACAAATAGAGCCATATTTAGTGCTAGTAATTAAAAAAATTTTAAATTGGAATATAGTTTCTTTAGAATGTTGTGTTAGTTTCTGCTGTACAACAAAGTGAATCAGTTATATGTGTACATGTATCCCCTCTTATTTGGATATCCTTCCCATTTAGGTCACCACAGAGCATTGAGTAGAGTTGCCTGTGCTATATGCTAGATTATCATTAGTTTTCTGTTATATGCATAGCATCAATAGTGTATATATGTCAATCCCAATCTCCCAATCCACCCCACCCTCCCTTCTCTACCTTGGTGTCCATATGTTTATTCTCCACGTGTGTGTGTCTATTTCTCCTTTGTTAATAGGTTCATTTGTACTGAATGCTGCTGCTGCTGGTAAGCTGCTTCAGTTGTGTCCGACTCTGTGTGATGCCATAGACGGCAGCCCACCAGGCTCCTCTGTCCTTGGGATTCTCCAGGCAAGAACACTAGAGTGGGTTGCCATTTCCTAATCCAATACATGAAAGTGAAAAGTGAAAGTGAAGTTTCTCGGTCATGTCCGACTCTTCGCGACCCCATGGACTGCAGCCCACCAGGCTCCTCCAACCATGGGATTTTCCAGGCAAGAGTACTGGAGTGCGGTGCCATTGCCTTCTCCATCTGTACTGAATAGACCCTACATATATGCCTTAATATATGGTATTTGTTTTTCTCTTTCTTACTTACCTCATTCTTATGACAGCCTCTAGGTTCATTCACATCTCTGCAAATAACACAATTTCATTCCTTTTTATGACTGAGTGACAGATTTGTAATTCATGATACATGGCTAAGATGTGCTCAGTATTTCAGTTGTGTCTGACTCTTCGTGACTCCATGGACTGGAGCCCACCCGGCTTCTCTGTCCATGGGATTCTCCAGGCAAGAATACTGGAGTGGGTTGCCCTGGCCTCCTCCAGGGGATCTTCCCAACCCAGGGACTGAACTGGTGTTTCTGCATCTCCTGCATTGGCAGGTGGATTCTTTACCACTGAGATATCTGGGATTCCCACATGGCTAAGATAGAAGTATAAACTTGTGACTATTAGGGTCTATGTAAAGTTGTAGGAAATCTGAGAATGAAATAACTCTAAGGAAATGAGCTGAGTGAGAAGAGGGAGAACAAAGAATCCTAGACATTTATTTTTGTATTTAAAAAGTTGGATGAGGAAGTGGGAAAAAAAAAAGAAGAAATACAAATAAAAGAAGAAGCAGTCTTAGAGGAAGGAGGAGACAGAGGAGACAAAGCATGTTTTAGTAACTAAAGAAAGAAAGCTTTAAGCAGAGAGGGAAGGATTTAAGTATGGTTCAGTTAGCTCAAGTATGATGAATAAAAAAATGTTCATTTTGTGAACTGGAGGTTATTGAGGAGTCTGATAAGAGTTGTAGTGGAATTGTGGGGACAGAAACTAGATTATAGTGAGTTGAAAGTAAATGTCAGGGAAGGAAATCAAGATGGTAAATATAGATTATTCTTTGGGTTATAAAATAAAAAAGGTAGGTGAAGTATGAACTGGAGGAAAACTGAAGTTGGAAAGGAAGGGGTGTGCTAAGTTGAGAAATTTCCTGAAGAGAAAGAAAGAGTAAATTATCAATCTTTAGCCTCTAGAGTCAGAAATAATTATGTTGAAATATTCCTCTGTCATTTACTGTTTATATAATGCTGAGCAAATTATAAATCAGCAAGTTATCACGATTTTACAGTTTCCTTATTTGTAATATGGGGTTAACAATAATAATAGACAGGCATAGGCCCTGGTTTTGTGAAACCTTGAAGTTCATATGATTTAGGAGGGTCTTTCAAAGAAAAGGTATACAAACTAAAAGATTAGATAATACTTTGTATGACTTGTGCAATTGAATGTGTTGAAGATTAAGATTAATTAGCCTTACAGTAAATATGCCACTGTTCATAAAGGTTAATCTCAGAAGATTAAAGGCTATAATGAAGCAGACCATAGTCTAATGCTTGGTACACAGAAAGACTCAATAAATGTTGCTGTGACTATTATTTGAACCTGTTTATGGACTGATGGGTAGAACCTCTTGAGAGACAGTGTGAAGATACAGGAGGAAGAGAGAGGCAAGGAGGAAGAAAGAGTGAGCGAGTGAGTGAGCAAGAGATCATTGATGAAGTCAGATCCAAGTGGAAATGAGATGTTAGAAAATAGAGACAGGGGAAGAGAATAAAGTTTCAGACAGCATAAGTTCTTAGTTTGATGAAAAGGAGGTTACAGGAATGCACAAATAAAGGTTTGAGGTGTATAGGTATTCTTGATTCAAGAAACATGATTAATTACCTCTGTTTTACCAATAGGTTAGAGGCAAAATCACCTGTTGTACATAGAAGTATCTAGGTTGATGACCTGTTGCTTTTAAGAGCACCTGGATTAGTTTCTTGTTGCTGCCATATGAATTGCCACAAATATAGTGGCTTAAGACAACACAAATTTATTTTGTGGTCTGCAGGTCAGAAGTCTGAAATGGGTTTGCAGAACTGTGTTCCTTCTGGGGGCTCAGGGAAGAATCTGTTCATTGTCTTTCCCAGCTTCTGGAGGCCACCTGCATCCCTTGGTTTGTGGCCACATCACTCTGACCTCTGCTTCCATCATCATATCACCTTGTCTGATTCTGACCCTACAGCATACCCTTATGGTTACACTGGGGGCCTCCTCTTAATGCAGGATAATCTCCCCATTTTAAGGGTCCTTAACTTAACCTCACCCGAAAAATCCCTTTGTCATTCACAGGTTCCAGAGATGAGGACATGGACGTCTTTGTGAGGGGGAGAGGGGCTATTATTCAACCTATCATATCATCTCGTCCTTTCCTGGTGGCTCAGATGGTAAAGATATACCTGCAATGCAGGAGACCTGGGTTCAACCCCTGGGTTGGGAAGATCCCCTGAAGAAGGGAATGGCAACCCACTCCAGTATTCTTGCCTGAGAAATCACATGGACAGAGGAGCCTGGCTATCTACAGTCCATGGGGTCGCAAAGAGTGGACAAGACTGAAGCGACTGCCACACACAGAGGATAGAACTGCATTTTCAGAACAAACATGCACCACAGGTATAAACTTTAGGAAGATAACAATTAATGCATAAGTCTCCCCAAGGAAGGAAGTAGTTCCAGACAACTCTAGAAAAGAGCCAAATTCAAATAGTAGTGAATTGTGCCTATCATTTATGTAAGTTAATAGGTAGAGAGGCAGGAATATGGGTGCAGATACTGGTAGGTCCACAGGAAGTTGGAATTTATTCTTGATTCTTCTCCCTCCCCTCACACATGTGCCTAGTCACTAGGTCCTGCTAAATTCCACATCTGAATATCTTTCACATCTACCCAGCTCTCTCTGACCTCATTCCCTGGGTTATTGGAACTGCATTCAGATAGATTTTTCTGCCTCCATTCTTGTGCCAGTTTTAGTCCTTTTTCCACAATCATCTGACATGATATCTTAAAGATGTGATATGAATCTGAGTCTGTTACTCTCCTGCTTTGAATCTCTTTAACGACTTGCCACTGGCCTTAGGATAAAGTTCTTCCTTGCTTATCAGAGCTAATAGGAATCTTCAAAAGCAGGGTCTGGACCCTCTCTCCAAACTATACTTTTGCAGGACTTTCCTAACGGTCCAGTGGTTAACACTCTGCCCTTCCAGTGCAAGGGGTGTTAGTTTGATTCCTAGTTGTGGAACTAAAATCCCAATATCCCAGGGTGTGACTCCTCCCCACCCCGCCCCCCAAAAAAAGCAAAACCAGAAACAACTATACTCTTGCCAGTCAACCCTCATATACTACATATCAAGTCTGCACAAGACAGTTCCTTCTGGCTGGAACATTCTGATTTTGGTTCTTTTTCCTCTCCTTCCCCAGTGCTCCCCGCCTCTTCTGCCTGGCTAACTCCAAGTCAACCTTCTGGTTTTAATGTAACCATTTCTTCTGGGAGCTCACTTCTCCTTTCTGAAAGGCTTTTATGTTCTTTGATTCCATTTTAGATTAGATTAAATGAGATTTAAAAATTTTTTTTATTTTTTATTTTTCAAAATATAAATTTATTTATTTTAATTGGAGGCTAATTACTTTACAATATTGTATTGGTTTTGCCATACACCAACATCAATCCATCACAGGTATACACGTGTTCCCCATCCTGAACCCCCCTCCCTCTCCTCTCCCTGTAAGCCTATTATACAGAGTGAAGTAAGCCAGAAAGAAAAACATCAATACAGTATACTAAAGCATATAAATGAGATTTTATTGCCATTTCCTCTTCCATGCATCCCATGTTTCCCTAGTTTTAACATTCATCATATTTGTAACTGTTTATTAATTTTCTTTACTTCCAAAATCCTGAAAGATGATGCTGTGAAAGTGCTGCACTCAATTTGCCAGCAAATTTGGAAAACTCTACAGTGGCCACAGGACTGGAAAAGGTCAGTTTTCATTCCAATTCCAAAGAAAGGCAATGCCAAAGAATGCTCAAACTACCATGCAATTGCACTCATCTCACATGCTAGTAAAGTAATGCTCAAAATTCTCCAAGCCAGACTTCAGCAATACGTGAACGGTGAACTCCCTGATGATCAAGCCGGTTTTAGAAAAGGCAGAGGAACCAGAGATCAAATTGCCAACATCTTCTGGATCATGGAAAAAGCAAGAGAGTTCCAGAAAAACATCTATTTCTGCTTTCTTGACTATGCCAAAGCCTTTGACTGTGTGGATCACAATAAACTGTGG
>SJXQ01006030.1:45417-68416 GCA_006408695.1 Aepyceros melampus
TCCAGCTTGTGTTTCTTCCAGTCCAGCATTTCTCATGATGTACTCTGCATATAAGTTAAATAAGCAGGGTGACAATATACAGCCTTGACGTACTCCTTTTCCTATTTGGAACCAGTCTGTTGTTCCATGTCCAGTTCTAACTGTTGCTTCCTGACCTGCATACAGATTTCTCAAGAGGCAGGTCAGGTGGTCTGGTATTCCCATCTCTTTCAGAATTTTCCACAGTTTACTGTGATCCACACAGTCAAAGGCTTTGGCATAGTCAATAAAGCAGAAATAGATGTTTTTCTGGAACTCTCTTGCTTTTTTGATGATCCAACAGATGTTGGCAATTTGATCTCTGGTTCCTCTGCCTTTTCTAAAACCAGCTTGAGAAACACGCAAATCAAAACAACAACGAGGTGGCACCTCACACCAGTCAGTATGGCCATCATCAAAAAAATCTACCAACAATAAATGCTGAAGAGGATGTGGAGAAATGGGAGACTGTTGGTGGGAGAGTAAACTGATACAGCCATTATGGAAAACAGTATGGCGATTCCTTACAAAACTAGGACTAAATCTATCATATGACCCAGCAACCCCACTACTTGGCATATACTCTGAGGAAAACCATAACTGAAAAAGACACACGCACCCCAATGTTCACAGCAGCACTGTTTAAATAGCCAGGACATGGACGCAACCTAGACGCTCTCTGAGAGATGAGTGGATAAAGAAGCTGCGGTACATATACACAAGGGAGAATTACTCAGCCATAAAATGAATGAATCTGAGTTCCAGTGAGGCGGAGGAGCCTAGGGCCTGTCATACAGAGTGAAGTAAGTCAGAAAGAGAAAAGCAAATACAATATATTGATGCATATGTATGGAATCTAGAAAAATAATATCAATGAACCTATTTGCAGGAAAGACGCAGATGCAGAGAATGGAGGGAGAGAGTGGGACAAACGAGGAAAGCAGCATCAGCATGTAAATGCTATCAGGGGCAAGATGGACGGCTGGTGAGAAGATGCTGTGTAGTACAGGCAGCCCCATCTGGTGATCTGTGATGACCTGGAGGGGTGGGGGTGGGCAGGGGATGTAAGTATAATTATGGTTGATTTGCACAGTTGATGGTAGAAACCAACACAATATTGTAAAAATTAAAAAAAAAAAAAACACTGGCAAATGAAGACCTGCCCACAAAGGTCTACAGCAGCTTTTACACATGATGGCCCCAAAGTGGAAACAGCACAAAGGTTCATCAATACCTGGTATAAATACTGGTATACACCCATACGACAGAATAAAACTCATCAGTAAAAAGACACAAAATACAACACAGGTGAAACTCAAAAGCATTGTGCCAAGTAAAATAATGTAACTTATACCTCAGTCAACATTGCTTTTAAAGAACTTTTTAAAATCAATCTACATTTCCACCTTAAGAAGGTAGAAAAAGAAAAGCAATTTAAACCCAAAGTATAAGGAAGGAAATAATAAAGAGCAGAAATCAATAAAATGGATAGACAACTCAGAAAAACAAATGCTTGCTCTTTCCAAAAAAATAAACTGGATAAACCACAAGCTAACATGATCGAGAGAAAAAACAGAAGATCCAAATAAACCAACATCAGGAATAAAAACAAGGATGTCAGGTCATATCCCACAGACACCAGCAGGCTAATAAGAAAATATTCTGAACAAATTGGGATGGTGTGAAAATGCCAAGAGCAGTCTTGCTCATATGAGCCAAAAGCTGGAAAGAATTAAAATGCCCATCAATATGAAAATAACTATATTCATCATATTCATACAACAAATACTGCTATCCACAACAACACATATGAATTTAAAAACATGTTAACAAGAAAGAAGCCAGAGACTATGATGGAATTCAAGAACTCAAGGAATTTAAGGACTACAATAAGAAAAATCAGAAAGCAATTTTGGGTAGGTAGCAGGGGTGAGGAATTGACTGCAAAGAAGAAGAAAGGAACTTCAGGAATGCTGCAAAATCTTTACTAAGATTACGGTTACACAAGGGTACGTGTCTATTTTGCAAAACTAATTATGCTCTGCAGTTCAAATTAGCACACTTTATTGTTAATAATTTTATACTTGAGTAAAATTTATTTAAAAAGTAAAACTTGAATAAAAACTGTCTATGGTCCCCTCTGCCTACAAGTCACCATACCACAATGCGAGCAGGCTGGGGTTACCTCCACAAGTCAGTAGGCCCAGTTTTTCAAACCATCCCTCTGACTTCACAGACGATACCAGGGGTTGTTTCAGCCAGTCTTTAGATTTTTGCGTTGTTTCATTTTCCTTTCTAGTATTGTTTCTTGTTTTGTGAGTTAATGTGGAGATTTTTTTTCTTCCAGATTTGGTTCTTTTCCTTTCTTCCATCACCTAATTACATTTCCATCTTTTCTCTGAAGAGGGCATTTATTCCCAAGCATGAGGGATATTCCCAAAACAAACAAAACTATAAAAATTGTACCAAGTACAAACAGAGACTATCTTGCCAAGAGCCAGAAGAAGAGATTTAAGCTTCAAGTGCAGATGCAACTCTTCCCCCCGACCACCTAAATATCCAGATCCTGTACGTTATTTAGTTTTCATCCCCAAGATTACTGGCCAAAATGAGTCAGTTTCAAAACCACCTGTGCCACACGCTGTTAAAACACTGTTACTACTGAGGCCTATCTCTATATAGTTTCTCTTCAATACTAAAGATAGCATGACTCCAAAAAGTTTTTATAAAAAACCAGGATACTGGGTAAGCTTTTGGGGTTGGCAGATGTCTGTGATGCTTCTCTAAATAATCCAGGGCAAGAGAAATAGCAGCTTCCTGCCCCAATGACACCACAAAACACGAGCACACCACACACAGCTCCACGTGCGCACATCCACAGATATGAACAGTCAAGTACCAGGAATTACAGGCACCAAAACACAAGTTACTTTTTTACCTGATGGAACAGTGAACACAAAAACTGTAACAGCTGTGCTACAGTTCCAAGAATAATAAGAACATCAAAGATGGTGTCAGAGACATAACCTTAGTGAGAATGTTCAAGTCATTCAGTAAAAACATTCAGTTGAAAAAAAAAGGAAAAAAGAAAAGGAAACACTTATCCAGAGGTTGGACTCGACACATCTAAGAGAGGGACAGCCTGACAAAGCAAACAAGGTCTCTCAAGAGCTGAGAACCACAAAGCCCAAGCTTGGGCAGAACAGCAGAATCCATGAGAGCCACTGAAATTGCTTAAAAAGGCAGAGGGAAGAAAATATTTTTACTACAAACACACAAGAGTGCGACTACTTAGTAGACAGAGAACCAATCTTAACCACCACAATCATTTCTGAAAATGCCCTGCGGTGTTTAACAGTGATAATGATGCTCATAATGGTACCCTCTGGCCACTGGAGACAGTCGAGTGTGCTGAGTGCCCCTTGCTAAACACAGCAAACCTGCGACATCTTTGTGAAGGCCGCCAAGGGATGGTTAGAGCCTCCCTCCCTTCACAGGTAAAAGTCCTCTCTGGAGGTCAGGCCCATTTCTGATGACAGTGTCCTGGTGCTAGGATCTCTACCCTGGTGCTCGCTCAACTTAGAAAATGGAGATGGTAGCAGACTGAACTTATGGATACATTCCAGAGCTGCCTGCAGAAGCACCACACAGATTACGTGAGGTTTTAAAGATTCAAGCACATGTTGAAAGCAGGGTTTCTCCTGTTGCCACACATCACCTCCCATCCTACCTGCAGGCAGACAACGCGAGGGCTTATTTGCGGGCTCATTATCACCCACTGAAACTCTGCATTCTCCACTGTTTAATTAGCTAGTGACTCATGATTCCCAGCTTCCCACTTGCTTTCCACCTCCCAAGTAAAACACCGCCCTCTACCTCCTCCACAGTACTCCTTCCCCTCGTTTAATTCTCTCTGCCCTGCTCCCTCCTCTCCCCAGCCAGCCCGCCACGGCACAACGCCCTGTCAGCATGAACTCTCGCCCTGTCAGCATGAACTCTCGTGGGCTGCAATGTTGGAAGCTGTACTCCCCCAACTGCACCGTAGCTAGGAAAGACCCACACGCTCTCTCCAGCTGCTCAGTATGACCACGGAGAAATATCTACCAGCTTGGACACCTATCAGTGCTAATGAGGACAGCTGGTTATCTGCTTGTTTCCTCTGTAGACCTGGGCTGAAGTGCTTCACACACATTATCTACTTAATCCTCACAAGTGTCCCAGGAGATAGGTTCTATTTGAGCCCCGCTTTGCAGCTGGGTAGGCTGCAGCTGAGAGAGGTTACTGAGCAATTTGGGCACGGCCACGCTGCTGCAAGTGGGCAGAGCACGGTCTGGACACAGTCATGGCATCAGAGCCCGTGCTCTGCACTCCGCACCAGCAGCCTCCACGGTTATTCCCTCATACTGTTAAAGTCGGCACCAGTTCCTGGAGCACGGGCCGCACGTCTCAGAGCACTTCATGATGCTTTATCTGACCACAAGGCATGCATCTCCTGCCTCTGGAATGGTCGCTGCTGTTATAACTTACAAAAAGTTAGAGGACAAATCAAACCAAAGATTATAGACTTGGAAAACCTTTAGAATTTGCTGTCTGAGAATCACTTTAACACTTACACATGTAAGAATATTACCTGGGGTGACAGTTAGCTGAAAGCAATGAAGCTTGTTTGGATCAGGAAAATGCACTTTACACGTACCTGCAAAAGAAACAGCTCGTCAGGAAGGCTAGCGGTAGTCCTTACATTGAGGCGAACCTCGAAATACATGGAAAGTTTAACGCTGCTGAGGCGTTGACAGGCTAAACCAGTAGAATTTCCTCTATTTGTTTGGTAATAATCGTGCCAGTGTGCTCAAACTGCAAACCACTGATACGTGTCATGTGTTTTCTTCCTTACAAGTTCTTATTAGTTAATTCCAAATTGACCATGTTGTCTTTCACCCTTTAAATGGTTCCTAAAAACAGAGCTCTTTCCATTAATGTCAAGACTGGTGCTACTTTACTATTAGAAGTCACACCTCAGGAAGATTAATGTATGTGGGTAAAGGCAAGCTAAACATAGAAAAACCAGGAAAAGAGCCCAGGCCACACTCTGGTCTGTACCCACCAGGGCACACAGAAGTTACAAAGAACTGTGCCAGCTGAGGAAGCGCACACCCAGGCCACAGCATTCTTTTATTTTTCCCTACATCCTCACAACCCAACTGGTAACTCTGTTTGGTTTGCTGGTAGAATGAGGCTCAGCTGACTCAGACGGTGACACTCGGCCCACGTGAGCCTTACCAGAAGGGTCTGGATTAGGAGACCCCCCGGAGAGCCCCCTGAAGAGCACTGCTGCAGTGGGGCGGACAGGGTAAGGTGGCCACATCTGACATCTACCACCTTCAAACAAATGACACACGAGAAGAGCAAATATCCAAGGGATTAAATAAAGAAGGAAGATGGAGGGAATATAGGTAAAAACTGTATTTTATAAACCTGGAAAATATTATGCTAAATTCCTTGAGTTGTCTACTGACAATTTCTTACAAGTCCTACTGAAAATATCTGCCTAGTTTCACACGGTATGAATTTTCATCCAAAAGAGAAAGATTCTACTTTAGCCTGGGACACAGCCTTGGAGACCATCTAGTGCGACATCATTGATTGTGAAAGATGACACGAAGGCCCAGAGAGGTTCAGTGACCGGCCCAAGACCACGCAGGTTAGCAAACAGAAGGAAGTTTAGCTCCCAAATTAAAACTAGTTTATGCCTCATTTCGTTACTCTGTGAACACGCCAGATGTGACACACAGCAACATGCAGAACTGTTTGGGGGGGGTTTGGACCAATCAATCCTTCAGAAAAATCAATGCAGAGTGAAAGGCAACTTAGTCTAGAAAAGCAGGACAGGGTCTCAGATCACACTGCCATTTTCTTTGTTTTTGAAACAAAGAATCCAAGGTTTTCATCCAAGACACACATTTGAACCATGCGTAGTAGTTTAAATGGGTTTTGTTTTTCCTAATTTAACTTGAAAAGATAAATGCCATTTTTCTAGTGAAATATATGTAACAAAAACATATGACAAGGGTGTGGGGAATGCTTCATTAATTAGATAAAGTTGGCACCATCCATTTCTCTTTAATGCTTCATATTCTCATTTAACAAAGGGACAGATATAGACATCAATCCCTCTAATAGAGACTGACCCACCAAGAATAAAGAAACATCAAGATGGGTTAAAAAAAAACCAAACAACAGTAAACCTCCTGAAAAGAACCAAACCTTTCTAAAGCTAAAGAGAAGTCTAAGCTCCTACAATGGCAGCAAAGCGTTAAAGTCAGGTTTTTGTTTTAGTTCAGGTTTTTAGTTCAGTGTAGGGGCTTTATTGCAGAAGGCGAGGGCACCCCACTCCAGTACTCTCGCCTGAAAATTCCGTGGACAGAGGGGCCTGGTGAGCTGCAGTCCATGGGGTTGCTAAGGGTCTGACACGACTGAGCGACTTCACTTTCACTTTTCACTTTCATGCATTGGAGAAGGAAATGGCAACCCACTCCAGTGTTCTTGCCTGGAGAATCCCAGGGATGGGGGAGCCTGGTGGGCTGCCGTATATGGGGTCACACAGAGTCGGACACGACTGAAGCGACTTAGCAGCAGCAGCGGCAGCAGCAGCAGCAGGGGCTTTATTAAACTGGAGAAGGGAACGGCAAACCATTAACTACTGAAATTCCAGAATTAAGCTTTTTCTCCATCTGTAGACAGAGGCTAAGACTTTCATAGTATTTCCATCTAATTCAAAGAGACTTTTTTTATTTTCTGCAAACAGAGAAACCTCTATAAACTTGCAGGTACAGAGTTCCAAACTAGTTCTGAATAATTTCTAAGCAGCATTGCTCTGTGGCAAGTTATTTTGTTTGCCTTAATATTTTAGAAAGATTATGAATTAGACAGGAAAGATCTGTTCTTTCATGGCTTCTTGTTTCCTCTTTAGAATGAGCTATGCACTTGTGGAAAGCCTGGCTGTCTGTATAAACTGATTTATACTATATCCACTAAGACTGGGAAAGCAGGTAGGAAGACAGAGGAGAGAAGCACGCAGCATGTAGTTCGTTTAACCTGACACCACACCTGTATGGCCTGGGGAGATAGGTCACGCCTTTTTCAAACCTAAGAAACACAGTTAAAATCCTGGTTTGAATATTAACTACTGAAATTCCAGAATTAAGCTTTTTCTCCATCTGTAGACAGAGGCTAAGACTTTCATAGTATTTCCATCTAATTCAAAGAGACTTTTTTTATTTTCTGCAAACAGAGAAACCTCTATAAACTTGCAGGTACAGAGTTCCAAACTAGTTCTGAATAATTTCTAAGCAGCATTGCTCTGTGGCAAGTTATTTTGTTTGCCTTAATATTTTAGAAAGATTATGAATTAGACAGGAAAGATCTGTTCTTTCATGGCTTCTTGTTTCCTCTTTAGAATGAGCTATGCACTTGTGGAAAGCCTGGCTGTCTGTATAAACTGATTTATACTATATCCACTAAGACTGGGAAAGCAGGTAGGAAGACAGAGGAGAGAAGCACGCAGCATGTAGTTCGTTTAACCTGACACCACACCTGTATGGCCTGGGGAGATAGGTCACGCCTTTTTCAAACCTAAGAAACACAGTTAAAATCCTGGTTTGAAAGCCAGTTATAGTTTTATTGTTTTCAAAGTAACCTTTTAGATAAAGCTGAACTATACTCTATGGGTTACTGACAATCTCTGGGCTTTTACGGTCTTTGATTAAATGCCTGCATGAGTATATATATTCGAGCTGGGGGGCTAGTGGGAAGACATGATGGAGGCTGAGAACAGAAGGACCACGTCATTTTCCTCTTTAATTGGATTTTCGTAGATTCTTACATGGCCTGAAAGGCAGAGGGGAAGGACAGAGTGGGCGCAGTGTGGCCCAGCCACCCCGCCTCAGGAGCTCACGCCCTGCTCCTCCCTGCCCTGCCCACAGGCCGCTGTCTGCCTGTCCTCCTGGGGCGCTTGAAGCAAACCATGCGCAAATACTCTGTAGGTAGAAAGACAGCCTCTTCACAGAGTCCCAGAGTATTTCCTTCTTGTTCTGCCTGGAAGGAAACTTTGAAGTCAAGCAACCAGCCACTTTTAAGACATTCTTGACCAACACTAAGAAATATATTTTAGCACAACCCACCATACTCATATATAAATGTTATATATTTAAAAGAATTTTTCAAGGAGTATGTACTAACCCTTACATACTGGTTGCACAACCTGAAGCACTGCACCCCACAAGGATCTTTACAACTTTCGGTGGGGCTGGACAAGGCCCTCTCTCGCCCTGTGTGAGACAGGCCTCTGTATCAAGCTCTTTCGAGCATCTGCCCAGACTAGGAGACCCACATATAAAATATTTCACTGAAGTCATAAATGTCCTCAGCCTTAACCAAGTGTAATGATAAAAAGTTCTAATTCCAAAAACCACTACAGTGGTAAAGCCTTCAGACTTTGATGGTCTTGCACACCATAAAGGGCTTGGGAAGGCATCGACGACACGTATTGCAGGACTGAACACTGGGTAGGCGAGCCTGCTCACGAGCGAGGCCTTCAGTCAGGCCCATGTATCAGGCGGGAAGGACCAAGCAAGGGGAGGGGACCTGGAGACATAAAGGCAGCACAGCTGTCCAACCTCGGGCACAAGGACCACTGACAAATAAGCACTTTCTGGACCAAAACGTTGGTACCATCACTAACAAAAATAGGACTGTCCATCACTGATTCACGAGCCTCTTCATTGGAAGGGGACATGGGATGGAATGTGTGCAGGACGAACGAGCCCTAACCAAAGAATTCCTGCGGCAGTAAGGAGAGGGGTGTTGTTGGCTCCCTTCTCCTTCCCAGGGCCTTGAAAAAACCCTGCTACCTGTCTGCACAAAATGCAAGCTTATTCCTAATACACATATAAAATAGGCTTTTTGCTATGTAGAGTTATTAAAACATAAAACAAGCTTCTCCATGCAATTTACTTTATAACATTTAATGTTTGGTGGGGGACGCTATACTTACAAGGTAAATTAGCTTCAAGTTCTGCAACCTCTGTGGAAACAAAGAGATTACTGTTAATATTAGGTAATTACTCCACATAAAATCACCTGCTTAAATTGATGATTCCCTCCAAAACACTGGAAAAAAAAATGAATTAACCAAAATCTACACTTGGGTCTGATGCTTAGACTTCAAGCCATGAAGTTGCTTTCAAATACACACAGTGACTTGCAGGATGCCAACAAGTGCAGTCAAAGGCCCTTGAAATTTTACTTTAGTACAAATGAGAATCATTCAAAATTAAGAGAAATTACCTATAGGTAAACAGTCACTAAAGCGGCTTTGAAAAATCTCATTCCCCCAAGTAGTGGAACTACCGCCCTCAAAACCTGATTTGCATTTATAACTCTGCCTCTTCCAGTTTTTCCAGGTCTGTCCTCCCGCGAGGGCTCGCCCAGTTTGCGCTCGGAGGTTTTCCAGTAAGAGAAAACGCTCTGCCTCCCACCGGGCCGTGTGCTGGCCCCGCCACCTGTGGGTGCGCCGACGCCCAAGGGAGCCTCCTCCCGGGGTGGTGGTCCTCAGCCCCAGCGCTCTCCTCTGGTGCTCTCCATCAGGCACGCACTTGGCGCTCGGGCCCAGCACTGCTCTGCCAGGATGAGCTGCAAAGCCCCCACCAACCGGGCAGGCAAGCCAGGCAAGTCACCTGTACTCCTGACATACCTGAAGCTTTCCCTCAAAGGCACAGCTTTAGGAAGGGCAAAGCGGGGGCCAGGGCACCTGTGAACTGGGTGCTCCTGACAGGCAGGGAGAGCCAGCAGGCCTGGAAGTGAGGCGGATGGAAGGATGGGCCAACTGTGGGGGCGCAGCCGGGGGCCACTGAGGGGAGGGCGACAGAGGTGGGACGGAGGGAGTGAAGTCTGGGTTCATGGCCAGGGCTGGGAGCCCCTGCAGCCACACCACCTGACAGCATAAGGCCCACAGAGGGGAGAGGCTGGCGAGCAGAAAGGCCTCTGGCAGAAAGCAGAGGACAGGAGCAGGGACAGCCACCAGCAGAAATGCAGGAGTGATTCAGCAGAGAGGGCACACTGGTCCAGTGGAACGAGGTGGGTGAGGCCTGAGGGAAGAGCCCGGGATTGGGTCAGACCCTGTGGAGTGCATCCAAACCAGCAGGAAGGTAAGTGGGAAGATGGAAACCAGACTACAGAACACGAAGGAGCAAATAACTCCTTACAGTGAGGAGGTAGGAGGGGATGGGGGGGGAGGGGCCCCGATGTTTGCAGAGTTGAATGCATTCGTGGGAAGACCTGTCCAGTTGCTAAGCTGTGTCTGAGTCTTTGCGACCCCATGGACCGCAGCACGCCAGATTTCCTTGTCTTTCACCATCTCTGGAGTTTACTCACATTCATGTCCACTGAGTCGGTGATGTCATCCAAACATCTCATTCTGAGGCCGAGGGTTTAGGGAGGAGCCAGGCCTCTGGTTTCAGCTAGCTGACAATCTGGGTAGAGACAGTTGGCCCACTAGACGTATTAGCTCCAGGGTCCAGGCATTCGGGATAGGTAACCAGGAAAGTGAGGTGGGGCAGGGGAGGGAGGAGCCGAGAAATGAAACAAGGGCAGTCTGGGATCACATGTGAGCCTGGGGTCTATCCTCTGGGCAGTCCCGTGCTATGGTGCATGAGAATATACGCACTTAACACAAAATGATGCTGACCCTCTACGGTTCACTAGCACCATCCTTAAAGGACCCTGAGGACCTTTCTTTCTGACTGGTGCACTCTGGCCCTTCCATGGGCTTCCCTGGGAGCTGAGCTGGTAACGAATCGGCCTGCAATGCAGGAGACCCCGGTTTGATTCCTGGGTCAGGAAGACTCCCTGGAAAAGAGACAGGCTCCCCCTCCAGGCCTTCCACAGAGCAGGGCACTGGGCAAAGGAACGCTCTGGCACGCACACGGGCCTTCTGACCAGGCTGGGGTCAAGGGCCTGGCTCCGCCCCAGCAGTGCACACAGGGCATTCATTTTATCAAAAAAGCGCACATCTGACCAAATGAGTCATGCATATTAATCACTTCTAAATAAACATCATCCATATAATGAAACCTATTTGGTTTTGAGGCAAATGCTATTTACATATTTACTATACTATTAGCTTTTGGTGACAAGAATTTACAAGAAACCCTTCTTGAGGACCCTTTGGAGAGACCGATGCTGCCCCCTGGGACCCAGTTTTCTCTGGCACGCCTATTCTGACTGCTGTCATAAGAGCTCTGGTCGTTCAGTTTTACAAAAGCCCAGTGAAGCAGAAAACGTGCCCAGCGGACATGAAAGGGGGCCACATGACAGAAGGGAAATACTTGAGAAGACAGGCTGGCACCAAGGAACAGGGAAGAGGTAAGGTCTGGGCGCAGGAGGGCAAAGAGGCGCTGACCAGGGCATCGTGTTGACCGAGCAACAGAACGGACCCTGCACACAGGGATGGGGTGGGGGGACAAGAGGCTCTTGGCCAAGGACGCCTTACGTGGGGCAGGGATTCTCCGCCCTGACTGCACACAATCATCAGGGGTGTACAATCCACATAGTGTAAACAGACCAACCTCAAGTGTACAGTTCAGCAACTCTTAGTAAAATGTGGAGCTGTGCATCCATCCCCACAATCGAGTATCTGCTGAGCAACCCTTCGCCCCCTCATCCAGACCAATTACACTGAAAAGCCTTGGTGGGGCCAAGGCCACTGAATCGTATTATTCTCTCCAAGTGCAGGGAGCCGCTGCAGGCTGTTCTGCCAAGCTAGAACATCTACACACAGCTACTTTCATAGGCGGACTTAATAATTTCACATAGTGGCCTAGAATCAAACTCCGGAGAAGAGTGTGACGCCTGCACTTCCCTGTGCAGTGCAACTCCCTTGGGGAAGGAAGAAGAGGGCCAAGGAGGGCAGCCCCCAGACCCAGTCCAGTGATGACCACAACCACAGTCAGGGCCTCTGGTCCAAGAACCAGTGTGGGCAAGAAATATGACCTTAGAGGCAGAAGGGTTTCACTGACGAAGCTGGACACTTTGGTCCAGCCCAGTACAGAAGATAAATGAACTACAACGCAGTGTTCCTCTCAGGGAGGGGTCACAAATGACACCTGTACACTTCAAATGAGGGCAAACAGTAATTCATTAGCAGCAACAGCATTAACTCAGGAAGTGCTGAGCCTCCAAGTTGTGTCCAACTCTTTTTCAACCCCATGGACAGTAACCCACCAGGCTCCTCTCTCCATGCAATTTCCCAGGCAAGACTATTGGTACGAGTTGCCATTTCCTTCTCCAGGGGATCTTCCCAACCTAGGGATTGAACCTGAGTTTCCTACACTGCAGGTGGATTCTTTACCGCTTAGCAAGCAGGAAGTCCAATTAACTCAGAATCCAAATACAAAAAGACTATGACCAAAGACACGAGCGATCTGCTTTACATGCCTGAAAGGCCTCTTGGCAGAGCAGCAGTCCTGCCCTGCTTGAAGGACACTCACTACCCCCACCTGGAAGGTACCAAGAAGTTAGATATTTTTAAACTGCCAGAGTCTTGCCTATCCCAAAGATGCTAACACCTCCCTGGCTCATCAGCCCAGCCTTTGGAGAAATACCTGGCACCTTGCACAATTAAGTGGCTGCACAACTTCCTTCTGAGAAATGAGACTCTTTTCCTTTCTAACTAAAGACCAAACCACAGAGGCCACTTGAAGCACAACAGCACTGAAACGTCAGATTACAAAGTCCACGCATTACCACAATGGCCCCACACAGCATGGACCCCCTCCCGCTGTGGGCTGCTCACAGCACAGCGCTCCAGCTGCTTCCGCACGGCCCGCCCCTGGAACCTGCACGCTGTCCACGGTGGGAGCTGTACATTCTGATCCAGCCCTGGGACCCCAGTCCCTGGGCCTGAGCTTGGCACACACGGAGTGCTTGGGAAATGCCTGACAAACAAGCACACTTCCGGCAGAGTGGCAGCACAGCGTGTACACCCTGAGGCGTGCGGAGCCTCGCTCCTCACACGGCTGGTGAGCAAGCCATTCCCAAGGTGGAGTGGGCTGAGCTGAGTCCCTGCCCACGTGCATACGCTGAAGCCCTAAACTCACGTGATGGCATAAGGTGGGGCCTCTGGGATGTAATTAGGGTTAAATGAGGTCATGTGGGTGGGGCCCTCATGATAAGATAGTGCCCTTATGGGAAAAGACCTGGGTGCTTACAAGCCAGGAAGCCCTCCCTAGGAACTGAATCTGCCAATGCCCTGGCCTTGGTCTTCCCTGTGTCCAGGCCCCCCGACCCCCACGTCTGTGGTGTTCTATCATGGTAGCCTGAGTTGACTAAGACCAAGCCAATCACAGGTGCCAACAGTTCTGGGCAGGAGCCAGTTCCAGGCCGGTCAGGAAACCCAGGCAGGACAGCTGTGCCCTCTGGCCAGGCAGAGCTGGCAGCTGCTGCCCAGAAGACTTGATTACCTCCTCTTACCTTGATCACCCCTACTTCTTAGGCTTCTCAATCTAGGACTTTCTCTCTTAGCTTCCTGTCTGTCTCTATGCCTTGAGTGCCTCTTCTGCACTGCCAGCGTTCACGAACAGTGCCTGTATGGGCAGACACCTGCCCCAAGGGCACCATCCCACTTCCAGAGATGGCATTGCTACAGCTGAGGCCAAGCCCCCACCAAGCCACTTCCACTCAGTCTAAGGGCCCTCCAGCAGCACACTGCAGAAAGCAGGCCCACAGGAGAGGAGTCAGGGCCGCACCACGCTCTGGGGCAGCAAGGATGTAACCCCGAAAACCAGCACAGAGTCTGCAGCAGAGACTGCTCTGGATAGGGGTGGAGCCCCACGCCATCCGACCACCCACTCTCAACATGAGCAGACAAAGCTGACCGGTACCTTCATTCCTCCTGCACAGATCGTCCCCACCCCCGCCGGCCCCGTCTCCCCAAGATCCGGGGCTATTTGGCAAGCCCGAGGGGGCTGCCACATTCCCAGGCGGTTTCACCGGTGTTTAAAACCCTGTAAGAAAGCATCAAAGGGGAGCCGTGGGCCACCACCTTACTCCATGTTAGTAGGGCTCCTCCTCTCTGGGCCGCTGCCCTAGTTTTTTTTTAAACACATTTTCTAACACATAGCCCACAACTTCACACGCTGCTAAATGCTCTGGACACTCTGCCAGCACGGCCAGCCAACCCCGAGCCCACCTCCAGAGCCTGGGCAGGGCTGGCAAGGACAGAAAAGTTCTGGAAAACAACAAATGCTTCTCTCTCACCCATTCTTCCAGGAAGCGCCCTGGACCAGAGCCCTCCCTGCACCACCACAGCACTGGACTGCTCCGGTGGGCACAGAAGTGCTCAACCAGGGAGGCCACACGTGGCCCCTTGTAGGGACACCCGTACCTTGGATGTTGGAAAGGCCACGCAGGTGGACAGCCAGGCCCCTTGGCTCGGCAAACCAGGCCAAAAGCAGAGAGAGCCGCCACAGCCACATGAGGCACGGAGGCTGAGGGGACAGAGGCTGCGGAATCAGTCCCTGGAGTTCCTGACTCCAGACCCGGCCCCGAACGCAGTCAGCTCAACTCCCAATCTCCACATTTAGCAAACGCTTCCGACCAGCCTGCCTGGAGCCCCTAGAGGTCTTCAGGGGTCACTAACAGGACGCTGGCACACACTGGGTATTAAAATCTTTGTTAAGTGAATAAGTCAAGGTCAGGGAGACACACTGACATGCTCCCATTATGTGAAAAGTAAGCTTCAGAAAGACAAGAAAGTAGACCATTCTGCCTAGAGGCTTTTTTGGGAGGTAAGGAGCACCATCAGACTCAGAACTAATGGACTCAGCAGAACCACAAAGGCCCATCAGAAAGCAGTGCCCCCGCTCTGTGGCTGAGAACACAGGGGACGGCTCCCAGCCAGGCCCAGACCTGAGCTGAGGCCAGCAGGAAATGCAGACCCAACACTCTCCCCCAAGTATCCCAGCTCCCCAGGACTCAGGAAAGACAGACAGTCTTCGCCCAGAAACACTCAACTGTGCTACCTCAGGGGCTGCTGTTGGAAGCACCTCTCCAGTTCCAGACTGGAGGACGTACCTGAGGGTGACCTCAGGGGTGCAAATGAAAAGCTGGTGTGGCCCAGGAGCCGGCATGACAGAGGCCTCATGCTGGCCAGCTGCTCCAAGGCAGGCCCGGCGCTTCCAGGGACAGCTGGCTACACCTGTCACCTTCTGAACCAGGCCACAGTTCTTCAGTTGTGCAGCCACCGCTGGCCCTCACCACTGGGGACAAGCGTCCCCGTCAACCTCCAACCCCTCATGTTAACCACACAGCCATCTGCACCAAGCCAGACCCCCTACCGTGTAAGGTCATCCAAGCACAACAACAGACCAGCTAAAAAATACTTTTGCCTGGAAGCGTCTGTGGTCTCTCCTCTGGGGTATGGGGTGCGTGGCCCAGATGCCCCCTCAGTGAGGGCTGACAGCAGACGGCCTTCCGCTCAGTCCTTCCGAGAACCGTAAGCTGCACAGAGCCCTTGCCTCGGGCCAGATTGGTCGACACAGAGCAGGAAGGCCTGACGTCTCACCGGACTGCGGTCCGCTCCGAGGGGCTGAGTTTGCCCCGGAGCAGAGGGGCAGGAGCAGACAGACAGGCCCTTGTCTGTCCTGGGGCCTTCATCAGAGCTCTCCCTCCCCCTGCTCGCTCCACCACCCTCCAGAGGGATCACCCTTTAATAACTTCATGGCATGCCAAACTCCCCACTTCCAGGAACTCAGCACATAACTACTGAGTCCCAAAGACACATTAACACACTTTCTACAACTTATTGATCCTCATGAGTATCACTCTCACATGAGCAAGAGGCAAAGCCACAGCCCCGGGTAACTGTCCTGACTGCAGCAATCCTGTTGAACGCAGACAACCAACCTACTTTTTTCCAAGCCCCAAAAGAGGAGTTTCACCTAGAAGGGATTCTTGCAATTATCACCCCTCCAAGGGCCTCACCAGGCCCACAGGAGCCATGGACTCCACCAGACTTCACTTCCACCATCAGAAATCCCCAGAATGAAGGCTGCGGCCACATGTAACCAGAAGCAGTGCTTCAGGTGTGGACCAAGCAATCATCACCCTTCAGAGAATCCTCTATCAGGCACCTCTTGCCACAGCTTCCCCTCTCAGGACAGGCCCATCCTTCCTCTCCACCTATCCCCCATCAGAAGCCCAAACTACTCACCACTCAGTCAGCCTGGCCCGCCCTGGCCTGCTGCCCCCGAGACTGAGGGAAAGAGCAGATCACACAAGGGCCATGTTACTCTGAGCTCTGCTGCACAAACACCCATCAACTGCAAGTGCTTTGGGGCCCAGAACCCTAATAACCCGCAGTGTTTCAGGGAGAATGAACTGGTGGCCTTGCAAGGAGGTTCCGCACCTCTCCCTGATAAGGCTCACATGAAAGGACCTCAACCTAGCCAAAGACATCTCCTGTCCTAGGACCTGGGGCAGAGTCCAGTGCTATGGGCCTCAATGGGCTCCCTTGGGCTGTGTCAGGCCCTGGAGTCACCTGAGGGTTCCCAAGGGAATCCCTGAGCAGGAGGAGGTGTGGTGGAGACTTTGTGCCTCCCTGAATTCTCTTTTCTGTGGACTCGCACTTCTGTTCTGCTCCTTCAGGTTCTGCTCGCAAGGTCTGCTCCCCAAGTGCCTGCCCTACCCCAAAATGTGGGTCTGGCTGTCTTCCTACAATAAAGCTGAAACCTGGGCAAGTTTTTGAACCCCTCTAAGCCTCAGTTCCAGTTGTAAAATGAACCACTCACCTGGCAAGGCTTAGCAAAAGTCAAACAAGAACTGCCCTACAAAGTCCCCAACAGAGGGCCTGGCCCCAAGTGCTCAGTGGACAGCAGCTGCCATCAGCCATGATGAGGAGGTGGAAAGAAGGTGGCACCATCTATTGTGCCAGTGCCTACCCACAATTGCTCAGCTACAACCCCCCTCATATCAGCTCCCTGGCATTAGAACACCTTCCCCTTGAAGGACCATAACCTCAAGCATCAAACCCCTTCCCTGGCTTGTTTGTCTGGCTCCTGGCTTCCTCTGTGGATGGAACCCTAGAGCCAGCAGCCAGGAAAGTCTTATCAGGTCTTCCAAGTAAGGGGCTACAGCCAGGCCCCACCCTCAGTTCCCACAGGGTAAACTTCTTGCATTGTGACAAACTGCAATCCGCGCACTCCCTGACATAGCAAGTACTGTCAAAATGTCAAAAATGATCCTTACTCCATCTTTAGCCCATCACCCCCAGGCTGGGAGAGCCAGAGCTTAGTCAGGACTCAGAGGCAGAGAGAAAGCAAGGACGAGGGCACCACCTATCGCCCCGAACCCGACACCTCTGTTCACAGGCTCAGCGGTGCTTTGTTTCTGAGAAGGCCCAGCACGGGGCACTCATACATGCCAGGTCTCCCCCATTAGATCCGCTCCTGGACATGCAAACGCCAGGAACCCCCACGGTGTCCACCTAATACAAAATGAAACAGGCAGTTCTAACAAGTTCCTTAACACTCTGTGCTTCCTGGAGCCTTACACTTACAAAATGTAAACATGTGTCTTAAAAAAAGTGCTGCCAGCTATAAGCTCTTTCAAAGAAGAAACCATTTCTTCTTCTTCTGTGGGTCTCATGACCCTGGGAAACTGCCTTTTGCATTCAAGAGGTGCAACTCTGTTCAGTCACTAACCACACAAGTTTCTCTCACACGCACACATATCCATCCACACACACCTCCCACACTACATAACCCTTCTCCAAAACTACACAGCTCTAGGACACTTTTATTCTGTGAAGAGAATCAATTTTGCACAAGGCTCTCCTAAGGCTGTGATTTGAATGAGAGAGAGAAGGACCCTAAGAAATTACCCTCCTTCTACAGCTGAGATCCTCTGGTGCCAAGAAGTCCAGGAGAAAGGATGAACACGCCCCCTCCCCCAACACCTAAGACAGCACGGAGACCAGCTGTCCCTGGCGCCTTACTCCTTCCACGAGCACTCTGGCGGCCCCTGCAGAGAACACGCCGAGTGTGCAAGATACACCACAGTTCTAACACCATTTTCCTGCCATCGGCATTCCCACAGTGTGCGCACAGTGCAAAGTCCTTCTGTTGCAAGTGATGAGGAATTACATCTAAAAATATTTTCAAACAGGTATTTCTATTTAGCAGCAACAGGCTGCTTCATGACCCCAAAGAGCCACGTGCCAGACATCGTTTTGTTGTGGGGTGTAAACACAGCTCACCAGGTGGCCCTTACCTTTAACAAGCAGCCTGCCCTCACAGACACCCGCCGAGTGGAGTCAGAGGCTGTGGCTGACGCCCGGGACCCTTTGAGACCATCATCCCGCTTCAGCTTGCTTGCCAGTGTCAGCATCACTGCTGCCTTTTTCCTAAAAGGCCAAAGGCAGGTTAAGCACTCATCTCCAGACACTGAGACAATGATGTAAGGTGATTTTTAATTTTTTCCCATAATTCAGTTGTAGAAAAATGTAGCATGTAAGATAGATTAACAAGACTGCATTTCTCCATAATGAATTTGGGTAATCTCTATGCCTCTCTAAATCTAATTTTTTAAAGTATGAATGGAAAATTTAAAAGGAGAGACAAGCATTCAACACTCACTGAGCAGCAGGCCCTGGGATGTAGAGCTCGTGTCTAGGGCAGCCCCCACATGGGCCCAGCACTGTTCACTGCCCTCCCCTGCTGCGGGGAACCGTGCCTCTGAGGGTGTGGCCCCAGTGTCTGGCCCATCACAGACCCAGGGGAGTGTCCGCCCCTGGTGAGGAGGGAGCACCGCGATGCTCTCTCCCTCCTTCAGTAACAGTGCAGCATTTTCACATTCGTGCATGGTATGCTGCGCTCGCTCACACTGGAAGGCAACAGCAACTTCATCAAGTTATAATTAATGCCCCAAACTAGGTCCTTTTCACTTGGCTGCTTCCAGCCCACTTGTGCTTCAGGTTCCCTCCCCGACAGCTCACTGGGAAGGACAGTGAAACCAGGCGTGGGTGATGCGCCTGACTGCTTGGGAGGAAGGACTTAAGCGCCAGCAGTGTTTAGAGACACAGCTGTCCTCCAGCATCGCCTTCTTTCTGTACACAGACCGCCGTTCCCGACGGGCCGCCTGACTCCTCCTGCACGCTTTACCAGTCGCAGAGGAATTCTGGAACTTCTGACTGAGGACAAAAATTGATCGCCAGCTCAGTATTTTCATCATTTCCTTTGCTGTTTTAATATCATTTCCTTGCAATATCACTCTGATCATTTTCAAGAGAAAATGATCCAGAATTTCCAGAGAAAAATTTAAAACTATGTAAGGAAAGAACTTTTAGTTTGAGGCTAAGATCCTGAAAGCTAAACTATAAGAATAGCTCTCTCCCTCCAAAAGTAGCATCTTTCGGAGAAGGATATGGCAACTCACTCCAGTACCCTTGCCTGGAAAATCTCATGGACACAGGAGCCTAGTAGGCTGCAGTCTATGGGGTCACAGAGTCAGGCATGACTGAGCGACTAACACTTAGGTAATATCTTGAGCCATTTTAGTCCAGTCCCTCACTTTTCACATCATCATCTGTGTATCTCCCCACCCCACAAAGACTCTAAGATTTTCTATTATGAACACAATATATTGAATATGCTCTTCTGAATTACACAGGACCTATCACTCATCTAATCCCTTTAGGAACCATTGGTCTCAATGCTTCAAGAGACAGTTCTATTACACATCAGCACTCACCAACTCCTAGAATATCAGCTCTGGGAAGGACCCCTTCCCCTGACTCCCACTTTTTCATGGATGTGGATTCTGGGACAGCTGGGGCCTGGGATCTGGATCGTGTGGGGCCACTCAGCTTCTAGAAGAGGTCACCATAGAAACACTGGTTTCCCCTGAGTAGATGATGGGGATGTTTCTATAACGAAGGTGGTGATGGTTCCAGAGCTATATATACACATCAAGACTGATCAAATCACATGATTTAAACATGTACAGCGTAGTGGACTTCTGTTGTACCTCAATAAAATTGGTCAAAATGTGATACCAAGCCATCACTAGTTTCCTTATTCCCACTCTACCGTGCCGTCTCCTCAAGTGGACCTACAGAGAGGATATAACTGTTTAACTCACATCTCAGCTTCACCCAGGGTGGGGGACTATCGCTTCAGCTTACAAAGCAATCTCACAAGGGAGGGCTGGGGTGGCATCAGGAATATCTGTGGGCTCTAGCCCACAAGCTACCAGGGACAGCAGCACCATCTACAGCCTCGGGCTCCTGCTCACCCCCACCTCCCCCAGTCCCACTCCAGGGAGCCTGTCATTATCCCTCAAGCAGATCTGGATCCCAAAGCAGTGTCGGCCTCCCGACCAAACCCACTGCCAGGCACCCAGACTTGAGGACATCAGTCTTGCCACATCGACAGGGCGGCCTGATGATGCGCCAAGATCTCCATCTATCACAAAGTCCACTTGGTTTTTAAACTCTAGCTGACCTTGGTAACACAAACATGGCAAACAATAAAAGCACAGCCTGTGTAAAGAGAGTTCAGTAGGTAGTACCCTAGGAAAGTCATAATAAAGAGCCCAGTGGAAGAGTGGGTCCCAGGACACACGACTGGCCCACACCCAGCTCCCTGCAGACCTGCACTGAAGGGGCTGCTCAGAGCAGCCGGCAGGACCAACTGACACAAAAGAAGGCTCACACCAAGATGTTTCTGTGTCACTCAACCTATAGACTCTGCTTAATCATCTCACACTCCTGTTACTGCTAAGTCGCTTCAGTCGTGTCTGACTCTGTGCGACCCCATATACAGCAGCCCACTAGGCTCCCCCATCCCTGGGATTCTCCAGGCAAGAATACTGGAGTGGGGTGCCATTGCCTTCTCCAAGGCATGAAAGTGAAAAGCGAAAGTGAAGTCGCTCAGTCGTGTCCAAGTCTTCGCGACCCCATGGACTGCAGCCCACCAGGCTCTTCCGCCCATGGGACTTTCCAGGCGAGAGTACTGGAGTGGGGTGCCACTGCCTTCTCCGTCTCACACTCCAACCCCACACTAAATTCTTCTCTGTGGGCAGGGTATGCCCCATACGCAATTCCATTTAGAGTCAGATTCCTGGTTCTCGATATTCAACAAGTTTGTGACCCTTAATAAAAGACATTGGGCTCTGATTAAGCAAGATATAAAAACTGTGATGTCCTGTTTTTCCACAGAGGACAAAACATATTCTGAACATTCTAAGAAATCTAATTATATAATGAACACCTATTTCTCCATCATCTGCATCATTTTCATACACCACTTTAGGGATAAACCAAAGTCTAATTTGGGCAGGTTCCATAGCTGTTATTTAACTCTGTGCAGAGAGATGTGAATGAAAATAAATTATTCAAGCTGTCAGGTTAACTGAACACCTGTGGTTTGCTTCAGAAGTCTTTTCATTTGTCAATATGCTTCACCCTTTGAAGACCTGGTTTAAAGCTAAGATTTTCCTTTTACAAAAAATTACACTTTGACCATGGCTGCATTTTCAGTAACAAATCAATTACACTGAATAGCACACTCAGTCTCTAAATTCCTTAAGTTGTAACTGGCCCATTTAAGTTCTTCCTCTGGGTGGGACTTTATTGCAACTGTTCAAAGATTTTTATGTGCTACTTACTGTGGTTTAGCTGCTATGTGGTTTAGTTGCTAAGTTGTATTTGACTCTTTAGCAACCCCAGAGACTGCACCGGTCAGGCTCCTCTGTCCACGGGACTTCCCAAGGCAAGAATACTGCAGTGGGTTGCCATTTCCTTCTCCAGAGGATCCTCCCAACCCAGGGATCGAACCCGAGTCTCCTGCATTGCAGGCATTTTCTTTACCACTAAGCCACCAGGGAAGCGCCTGTGCTGTTTACTAGGCTCATCATCAAGAAATCATTTACTCAGCGTTCCAGCCTGCAGTGGCAAAATCAGGCCAGGCCACCTGTATAGGGGCCAGTCAGCTCCTGGGGTGGGGTACTCCTTAGTTAGAATTCTTCCTTAGAATTCTTCCTGCCTTGGCAGAGTCCCAATCTAAGTGTAAAAGATGGAACTGCATGTCACTAGGGGTCAACCAACTCCACAGTCAAAAAGGGGCCCAGATCAGGACATTAAAAAGCCCACACCCCATCCTCCTCCTTCAGAAGGCCAGGGCCCAAGGAACCCACTCACCTAGCTCAGTGGTTGGCTGCCTGATGACCTCTGAAGCCCAAACATTTTATCTGGAGCGGTAAACCAGCCTCCCGTTGCCCTGCCTACTACCTGAGGGGCAGTTTGTCCAGGTGGGAGGTCCTCAAGCCCCGTACCAGTTAACCTGCTGGTGATTCTTGGAACATCTCCCCTACATGGCCCTTCCCCTGTCTCATCCCCTTACCAGCCTGGAACCCTCCGTACAAGGTAGACGGGCCTCCTCCCTGCTCCTCAGCGACACCGCGCTCATTTCTGGAAGCTTCTGCTCAATCTGACACCCCGGGCTGGATGCCCTGCCTCCCCTCACCACCTCACCCTGCTTCTTCCTTCAGATAACCGATGACTATGCAGCAGATTCCTGCACCTCCTCCAAGAAGCCTTCTCCCGCCACTCCGAAACCGTCCGACCCCACTCGGGAGCTGGGGGAGGGCAGAGGGGCGGGCCCGATCCCGCGTGTGACAGCTGAGGGAACCGAGACCCGCGGAGGGGAGGGCCACACCCAAGACTCCACAGCAGCCGGGGCTCAGCGGCCTTGGGGATGGGTCCAAGATATCCTGCCCCCATCCTCTGCCCCAGCAAGACCCTCCAAACCGGCCCCAGTCGCCCGCAGTCGGAAGCCGCAGGCACGCCGGCGAGGCGGGCGCCCGGCTCCTCCGCACCCTCGGGGGCGCCCCCCAACTCCCCGGCCTGGCCCGATTCCCCCGGACGCCG
>SJXQ01006030.1:69419-99827 GCA_006408695.1 Aepyceros melampus
AGGGGCGGCGCGGCCCGAGGCGGCCCGGCGGCCGCCCGCCCGCCGGGGGCACCGGCGCCGCAGGAGCCAGGCCGCCCGCCGCAGGGCCGCGCTCTTCTCACCTGGGCACCCCGAGACAGGCGAGGCGGGCCCGGCACCCAACACCATGCCCCAGCCGGCCGGCGGCGGCGAGACGCGGCCCCTCACGGCCAGCACCGGCTCCGGGCGGCGGGACCGGAAGTGGCGGGGCGGGGACTCGGCCGCTCTCGCCCGAGGCGGCGGCGGCGGCGGCGGCGGCGGCGGCGGCGGGCGCTTTAAAAAAAAAATTCAAAGGCCCGATGAACTTTATTTGGTGCCTGACACACGAACAGCAGTGCGCACAGGCAAAGGGGGCTGGATTCGGCGGCCGGCCGATGGGGCCTCGCTCATTGGCTGCGGGGCGGGCACGGATTTTGCGGCCCTCGTTGATTGGCCAGTGGCGACAGGGGGCGGTTCGCCCAGTCAGTTCCCGAGCCTGCGCGCCAGAGCTCCTGGGACCCAGAGCTGTGTTCCTGCCTCCATTCATTTGGTCCTGTGCTGGGTCTGGGCCTGCGGCTCTGGGTCGTCACGCAGCGTGGTCCGCGGGGGCTGCCAGGCTGATGCTGACTCCTCGGTGGATGGGGCGCCCGCTGTACGCCCATCAGCGTGCTCAGAATGCAGAGGAGCGGCCCAAAGCCCGCACGGCCGGGAGTGACCCGGGGTGCGGCTGTCTCAGACCTGCAGCCTCCAAACACCCCGGTGTGCTCGCGGGGCCCGCAGTAGAATCGGTGGGCCCTTTCCTGTTGCCCTACGTTTTTTATTCCTTCTTTCATCGCTTCAGTTCAGTTCAGTTCAGTCGCTCAGTCGTGTCTGACTCTTTGCAACCCCATGTATCGCAGCACGCCAGGCCTCCCTGTCCATCACCAACTCCCGGAGTTCAGTGATGCTATCCAGCCATCTCATCCTCTGTCGTCCCCTTCTCCTCCTGCCCTCAATCTTTTCCAGCATCAGGATCTTTTCCAATGAGTCAGTTCTTCGCATCAGGTGGCCAAATATCGGAACTTCAGCTTCAGCATCAGTCCTTCCCATGAATATTCAGGACTGATTTTCTTTAGGATTGACTGGTTGGATCTCCTTGCAGTCCAAGGGACTCTCAAGCTTCTTGAGTACACACTATTTTCCTGTCCCTTTGAGTCCTGGTGTAGTTGGTAACAGGCACTGTGGTGGGGTTGTGCAGGGCTCCTGGAGGAGTGAGCCATCTGAGAGAAGAGGTTCACCTCGTGGACAGGGAAAAAACGGTCAAGAAGTTAGAATTTTATTTTCAGAAGCCCCATTGAGAGGTGTTAGAGGGTGGTGTGACAATATCAAGTTTCCTTTCTAAAAGAGGCTTCTGGTTCCGAGAGCTGGTGGAAGAGGAGACAGGCAAAGAGGAAATCTGGGTCAGCAAGACCAGTCAAGAAAAAAATTCACGGTGTTACTGCTGTTTTGGGACAGTTTCTTCCTTCTTTACCCTGATTTTTTTTAAGCTTAGACATCACTTTCTTGGAGAGGACTGAAAGCTGGGGAGGTGCAAGTGCCCCTCTGTGACTTTGCTGAAGCTCTGAGCTTCCTGGTGGCCAGGGCCAGTGCCTGTTTCCATCAGCTCCTCTTCTGTGTTTCCCATCGTCTGACCCTCCTCCCCCGTCCTGACGTGTAACAGGTACCAGATAAATACTACCCGAGGTTGTTGCAGGAGTCCTGGAGAGAGAAGATAAGGCCTTGAAGCAAGGCAGCAAGTGAAGGTGCCGTGGGCTGGCCTGGGTACTTGTCTTGCTGAGGAGCACTCTACAGGACGGCCTGAGGACACACAGGCCCGTGGTGGCCACATCTCACCAATGCAGGTAAACGAAGCCATTTATGGCTTCTAACTCCATTTCATGAGGCTGCCTCATGCCTTCATCTGAGCCTTATTTAGGGATTTGGTTGATTCCTATAATCTTCACAACAAGCTAATGAAACACGTGTTTTACTCTCTGCTTTGTAGATGAGGAAACCGAGGCACAGACGTCATCTGCCTGCCAAGGTGCAGCTGGAGACTGCCCTCAACCCATGTACCATGTCCCTTAGGTGGCAGGTACTGCCATCGGCCAAGAGAAGGGCAACGCTGGCCCTCCTGCTTCCTAGAGAAGCAATTGGTTTTCATCCATAATCCCTTCAGAACCAAACTTTCACTAACTTAAGCATGAAAGACTTAGAAGACAAGATATACATGTGGAATCAATCTGAAGAGGAAACTGGGAGCCTGGCTTCTAGCTCTTAGTGGCTGTGAGTCTTGGCCTCTGGGGACTGGCCTTGTCTTACCAGATGCTTCTGTGTAGCTGAGGCTGTGTAGCTGGGGCCTGGCCTCAGATACATCTTTACAATCCAGGCCGTGGAGGGGCAGTTGCTTCCCTCCCAGCCTCCCGTGTGTGCATGCCGGTGTGCGCTCATGCCCATGTATGTGTGTGCGTGTGGGCATGCCTGTGTGCATGTGTGCACGCATGTGCACATGTCCGTGTGTACGTGCATGTGTGTGCAATTGCCTGTGTGCGCACATGCCCATGCACCTATATGTAAGGGCAGAAGGGGTAGAGGACCAGTAGTGAGCCTCTAGTAGGGAAGAACGTTTGTATTCTATTAAAAGTTAATCATCAAAGGGATATTGCCTGTAAATTTAAATGATACATAATGGCCCATCCTTGGGAACCCTCTGTTCCCAGGGAATGAGCATTAACCTAAAACTCATTTGTGTAGCTTACAGGAACCATCCTGACCAGGCTCACAAGTGAATGACTACAGGAAGGAAGAAATTAATACGTCCCCTCCAGAGGCTGATGGGGACCATGAAGTGTTTGACTTTACCCCCCTCCACTTTCAGTATAAAAGAAGTCTGAATTCTAACTTGAGTGGGATGGTTCTTGGGGACGCTGGTGCACCATCTTCTTGGTCTGCTGGCTTCCTGAATAAAGTCACTATTCCTTGCTCCCAGCAACTCCTCTCTTGATTTATTGGCCTGTCATGCAGCAAGCAGCACGAGCTTGGACTCGGTAACAAGCCTCTGAGAATAGCAGGGTGCCCAGGACGAGCTGGTGGACACAATTCATCGGGTGTCCTTCCCACCTCCTTCATCCCTACCCTGAGAAGCTCAGCCCAGGGCTTCTGGCTGAAGCACAGAAGGGGAGATATCCTCTATCTTTTTAGCCATCCCAGACTCTGGACACAACTGTACAGGCTGCCCCAGAAGCTGTCCTGGCTGATCTGGGACTCACTTCCCTAGTGACGTGTTACCACTAAGGTCTGGGCTCACCAGGGCTCTGGGCACTCTTCAGCATGGGGCATCCTGTAAACTGGTTAATGTCACCTGGGACAAGGGCCTGGGTGCCTGTTGGGTTAAGGCCGGGCCTCCTGGGTAGGATAAGCCTAGGGGAGCCCTAAGGGGGTTGCTTTCCCTAGCCATCCACTCTCTCTTCCCTCCCACACACTCTGTGGATGGAGCAGAGCTCTCTCATGCTGGCAGCACCTCATCAGGGTAGACATTCCTGGCTCCTGGCTTCACTGGAGGATTGCTCTGCCCACCCTGTTCTGTGGACTCCAAGCCCTTGCCAGGGCAGGACCTCAGCGATGTTCCCAACCCAGCCCCTTGTGTAGACTGGGACACAGACCTGGCAACACTGGATGCTGAGGAGACGCGGGTGGAAGGGTCCGCCCTGGCCCTCAGCTGGTATCTGCTCCAACCTGTTTGGTGGTATTCCAGGGTGTGCATCGCTTCCTCCAAGCAGGCCCGTCCTCCTAGGAAGCAGGATCAAGGGCACTGATGAGCAGGCCTGGACACACACAGGCCCGTGTCCCTACAGGGTCTCCTGAAATCTCTCAGTAAGTCAAGAACTGTGCGATGGGCTTCCCTAGAGCCTCAGTGGGTGAGAGTCTGCCTGCCAGTGCAGGGGACCCAAGTTTAATCCCTGGTCCAGGACGATCCCACATGCTGCGGGGCGATTGAGTCCATGCGCCCCAACTACTGAGGCCACATGGTGCAGCCACTGAAAACTGCCCGCCCTAGAACCTGTGCTCCACGAGAAGAAGCCATCATGATGAGAAGCTGGTCCCCTCACCGGAGCCTCTGCTTGCTGGCTGCATCCAGAAAAACCCCACACAGCAACAGAGACCTAGCGCACCCAGGGAATATATAAATTAATTAAGTTAAAAAGGAAAAGAACTGTCCAGGGAGCATCTGTCAAGTGCTGACTACCGGAACGAGACAGAACGTTTAAAGCGCAGACCCTGTCCTCCGAAGCCATGAGCTCCGTGGAGAGCTAGTCCTGGCAAATCACTGTAGGGTGGGGGGATACAAATGTGACTCAAGGCTGCCCACACACAGGAGGTCAGAGTCTCTGCAATCTCCCTTGAGAGACTGCTGGAGGGAGGATGAAGGAAAGACAGCGATGCTGACCACAGCCCTCGCCTTAAAGTCCAACCAGGGAGGCTGAAAACAAACGTGCCAGAGCCAAGGTCCCCCTGGTGCTTTCTGTTGCTAAAAGTGGAGAAGGCACATTGTTGTTGTTAGGAAAAGATTGACTGGGGCTTTTAGAGTAAAGGGCAGTGTGCTAATTTGGAGAAGGGAGGAGGAGGCAAAGATTAAACCAGACAGTGGTCGGCAGTGCTTCTAGTGTCCTGGCAGGGAGGCTGTCTTAGCCAAGACCCGTCAGCAGGCTTGGTCAACCAGTTCTGGGGTCCTGAGTAACACGAGGGAAGCACAGGCCCCTTGTGTAACAGTTGGGCCGGCCCAGGGTATGGCTGATGACGGTCGGGCTGCTGCTAATGGAAGTAGCTATCCAGGCAGCGGACAGTGGACTCTTAAGTAGGATGACTTTAATTACACATTGAGTACAATTAACTTTTGACTGGCCCCCAGGGAAAGCATCATGTTTCCTTGTATTCCTTTAAAATAATAATGAAATGAGCCATGACAGCTTTCTTGAAAGGGGGCTGAATAAAAGTGATGTTTTGAGTATTACAGGATTGAGATTTTCTCACTCACCCCAAAGCCACACTGGGCACATTTTAACAAGGGCTGCGCTCTGTAAATGGAGTGCAGAAGTCTGCTCAGTCAGTGCCCTGTGGTCCCCCCCCCTGCCTGCAGGCTACACTTCTGTGCTCCTTCCCATCAGATCAGACCCCCATGTGACAAAGCCCTAGGTGAACTTTACACAGGAGAGAAGCTGCCTTCCTCTGAGCCTTTTGCTCCTGCTTTTGTAGGGAAATATACTAGAATAATCTGCCTTTGTCACACTCCTGTTTTGCATTGCATATTCCTTAGTATGATTCACTGACTAAGGCCCATTCATCTTTTCAGGTGTTTTTATGCTACTGATGAAAAATGTTTTATAATTTAGTTCTTGGCACCCCACTCCAGTACTTTTGCCTGGAAAATCCCATGGACGGAGGAGCCTGGTGGGCTGCAGTCCCTGGGGTCGCTAGAGTCAGACAGGACTGAGCGACTTCACTTTCACTTTTCACTTTCATGCATTGGAGAAGGAAATGGCAACCCACTCCAGTGTTCTTGCCTGGAGAATCCCAGGGACGGGGAAGCCTGGTGGGGTCGCACAGGGTCGGACACGACTGAAGCGACTTAGCAGTAGCAGCAGCAGGGGACATAAATAGTATGGATGTGTGTGTGACCACACGTGATAGGCTGAATAAATAGCCCCTTGAAGATGTCCTTGAACTAATTATTGGAACCCGTGAATATGTTACTTTATACGGTAAAGTGGACTTTGCAGATATGACTAAGTTAAGAATTTTTAAGATGGGGAATGCTGTAGATGGAATGTTTATGATGTCTCCTCATATATTGAGATCCTAGCCCTCAAAATGATGATGTTAGTTTAGGATGTGGGGATGTTGAGAGGTGATGAGATCGTGGGGGTGGAGCCCTCAAGAATGGGATTAGTGCCCTCATAAAAGAGACTCAGACAATGCCCCTGTCCATTCTATTGGAGAACACAGAGAGAAGGTGGCCAACTCTCAGTCAGAAAGTGGAACCCATTACCAAATCTGCTGACACCTTGACCTTGGACTTCCAGCCTCTGGAACGATGAGAAATACATTTCTGCTGTGTGTGCCCACCCAGGCTGTGGTGTCTTGTTACGCAGCCTAAATGGACTAAGACGGGGAGAGGGTCCTGGGTTATGCAGCGGGGCCATCACAATCTCCGGGTCCTTGCAGGAGACTCGGGGCATCAGAGTCAGTGGTGGTGGACATGACAGCGGAAGCAGAGGCGGGAGTGACTGAGGAAGGGGTCCGAGCCAAGGAGTATGGGTGGCCCCCAGAAGCTGGGAAAGGCAGGAACGTGAGGCCCCTGAATCCTCTGGAATCAGCAGAGCCCTCTCAACTTCCTGATCTTCGATTTCTGACTCTCAGAATCATGAGAGAATAAATACATGTTTTAAACCCTTGTTGGCTGTGGCACCCGTAGGAAGCTGATGCACAGTGCCTCCAGGAAACACACCAGGAGTGGTGGCTGGGGGCTTCGAGGGCAGCCTGGGATCTGGGCATTCAGGAAACCTTCCTGGAGGACGTGGCCGGTGCCATCAGCCCAGGGCATGTTCACAGGGATGCGGGACGCTCAGACCGTGCTTGCGGCAGGCACTGCTGCCTGTGGTGTACACGCTGTGTAGTGCCTGTAGTTTTCATTGTTCTAAGTATCTGACCGTGTGCACTTCAGTGAGTGCTATGGGGGAGAAAACAGCCACAAAGCACTGTTTTCCCTTAAAAAAAACAACAACCATGGCTGAACATGTATATCCATGACAGTTTACGTAAACTCTCAAGGGAAGAAGGCAGGAACATGGTCCGGAGTGACCACACTGTGTTCTGAGCACCTGTAACAGTCCAAGGTGATGTCCTTCGGGCTGTGTCTTGGGCTGCACCCCGCCCCCCGGCTCAGGACCACGTTGGGGTCACCTGAGGCAGTCACCGGGCTCATCAGGGCAGTCCCCCCTCCAGGGACAGCCACTCCCCTGCAGCCATGGCTCTCTCACTAGAGACTGGGGTGAAGAACCAACATTCCAGGAACTCCTCTCCACACCCTCGTGACTGATGTCTGATGGCGGAACTCCAGTGATGGCCGAGCTGTGGTTCCTGCTTCTGAAGAGGCGGAGCCTCCGTTCAAGTGGCCTGGGCCACTGCTTGCTCTGCTGGCATCAGGGGACCCAGCACAGCCCTTACCCAGCACAACGCTTTGAAAGAAAGTGAAAGTGAAGTCACTCAGTCGTGTCAGACTCTTTGCGACCCCATGGACTGTAGCCTACCAGGCTCCTCTGTCCATGGGATTCTCCAGGCAATAGTACTGGAGTGGATTGCCATTTCCTTCTCCAAGGGATCTTCCCGACCCAGGGATTAAACCCAGGTCTCCTGCATTGTAGACAGATGTTTTACCCAGCACAACCCTTTAGTAGGGCCAAAAAAAAAAGAAAAGATCCTAAAAGCCTTCAGATCTTTTGACCCAGTAATTCTACTCTAGGGACTGACCTGGTGAGTCATCCAAAAGCAGAAAAAGCCCTGGCACAAAAATATCCATTGTTACAGAACTTGGATGCAACCTCAAGCTCAGTACTGGGGGAAGGGTAACTAAATGACTGCTCATTTGCTTACAAGAATATGACACTGTGATTATGCTTCATTGTTAGGCAGATTATGTAGAACCTGAACATACTTATTAAATTGAATAAACAATCAACATTCAGATTGTATAAATTCAATGACCATCATTCTGAAAAACCAACAAATGGGCAGAGACTAGAACTAAATGAACAAAGTGAATATAATTTTTTTTTCCGACTGGTAGGATTTTGAGTGAATTTTCCTTCCAAACTTTATTTTGTCTTCAGGACAATACAAAGGTCTCTTCTAAGCATGATTGACCCTTACCTTGAGTACAGGTCGTGTGTCAAATAAATGATTTTAATGCTGCTACTCACTAGAGAAGCAGATATGAAGCGGCATAAGGCTTCCTTGAACAGATGGTTTAAAAAAACAGGCAATGCAGGGACTTTCCTGGTGGTCCATGGTTAAGACTGTGCTCCCAATACAGGGGGCACAGGGTCAATCTCTGGTTGGGGAACTAAGATCCCACATGCTGCACCCAAAAATAAATAAGGAACACAGAGAAAATTGTTTTGAAGTAGACGGTGCCAGTAGAGATCGTGTCAGTTTTACGTCAAGTCCACATGGTCGTCTGAATGCCCCTCCTCCATCTGCTATGCATACAGTACAGTCAAGTTCAACAGAATTCCGAACACGAGGTTTTCTACAAGAAAAGACAGTCTGCCTCACGGCAGTACCCAGACATACACTGCAGGGAAAAGTGAGAGGCTGGGAGGAAGACCCAGGGAGCACTGCGGCCGGTTACAGTGAAGGAGGAGAGGGAGAGGACACAGAGAACAGGATGGAGAAAGACGCAAAGACACCCCCGCTCACCGTCAGTACTGCCTATTATTCTGGAAGTTCCGGCTGACTCAGTAAGGCACACGCCAGGAACAGGAAACAGGCAAGAGAAAGGACCAGGCAACATGACCAGACCATGTGATCAGCGCCCTAGTGCTGATCCCGAGGCAGCTGAAAACCACAAACAAAACTGAACACACTGCTCTGTATGAAAAAAATCAATAGGCATGTTTCACGTCCCAACACCAGCTGAGAAGTGATCGAGAAGTCCTTTTCACAGTGTCACGGGGCCGGGGACGGGAGAAAGACATATGAAATATTTAAGTAAGCTTAATGGCCAAGAGGCGTGACTTGGGTAAGGGAAATTACAAACTCTTTGCCTCTCAGAATGTAGATGTCTGGATCGGGGAAGGGTTCAAAGACACGGTCTGCATGGAAAAGCCCACATTGCTAGAGGGGACCACCGAGAACCAGCTGCCAGGGAGTGGGGTCCCCAGGGCTGGTCAGAGGCTGCACAGGATGTCAGGTGGAGGACAGGTTAATATCGCCCCATCACTGCTGGCCTGTTCTCAGTAACATCAGCCTGGAAGCCACCCAAGTCTCCACCCACAGGTCCTTGAGGAAATAGGGGGCATCAGCGAGCCAGCCCGGGCAGCTGCTCACAGAACCAGTGGACAGGCACCTCCTAGCACGGAAAAGTGTCCATTGTCTGTCACAAAATGGAAAACTTAGTGGCGTAATTGCCTTAATAGTATAATGACGTTGTGTCAAATGGTCTGCTTAGATAGAGATAATTTTACAGACTAGTAGAAAGTATTTAGAAGTGTATTGTATTAGTTTTTCTAGAGAAAAACTTTGTTTGATGAAACAAAGTACTGTAAAAGGAGTGGCTTGAACAGAAGAAACTCATTGTCTCTCATCTGGGAGCCTGGAAGCCCGAGGTCAGGGCGTGGGCAGAGTCGGTTGCCTCTCTCCCGCTTGCGTCTCCTCCCCGTGCCCTCCCATCATCCCTCTGTGCCCAGATGTCCCCTCCTTACAGGGACACCAAGCACGCTGGCCCGGGCCCCGCCCCAGTGACCTCATGCTAGTTCAGCTAGCTCTGTAAAAGCCCTATCGCTAAGGTCACATTGTGAGGCTCCAGGCGGGTTAGGACTCAACATGAATTTGGAGGGGACACAGTTCCATTCTTGACACTCACACACCAACAGTCACTGTGGGCTACAGTGTCAGACGGAAACACGCTGACTGAAACCGCCCACTCCGGCCGGGCACCATAGTAACCATTTGCGTGAGTTATTTTACGGCAGGGGCTCCTGGTAAGAAACATGGAACTAATAAGCCACCACTAACTGGAAGAGTTCAGGAAAGGTCAGAAGGAGGCACCACATGACTGACCACTTCCCAGAATCCTTATCGCTGGCCTGCATCTTGGCTGAGCAACGTGCGCACCACCAGGAAGGACTCTGGGTCAGAATGATTGGCCAAAGACCACCAAGGGATTGACAGAGGATGAGATGGCTGGATGGCCTCACTGACTCAATGGACACGAGTTTGAGCAAACTCTGGGAGAGAGTGAAGGACAGGGGAGCCTGGCGTGCTGCAGTCCACGAGGTCACAAAGACATGACTGAGTGGCTGAACAGCAAGGAGGGGGGCAGAGTCCTCTGAGGCAGGCCATTATGTGTAATTAGAATGCTGCTGCTGAGTCGCCTCAGTCCTGCCCGACTCTGTGCACCCCCACCTGCCCGACTCTGTGCAGCCCCACAGATGGCAGCCCACCAGGCTCCTCGATCCTGGGATTCTCCAGACAAGAACACTGGAATGCGTCGCCATTTCCTTCTCCAATGACTAGAATAACAAAACAAAAACAATAAAAAACGAGTCACAGGAACGGTTCCAGCATGGAGTCAGCCGGCTTCTTCTCTGTGCTTGACTTGACCTCTAAAGAACAGTCCACTAATAAAATGAGCATCCTCCGCACCTTTTAAAAACCAATATCACTGGGCTGAAAATTGAGAGAGGAACTCTGAAATTCTGCTGCTTCTACAGAGCAGCAAAAAACTGGCCCAAACAGTCACAGTCCATTTTATGAGACTCTGGAAACTACACCAAAGACTGGCAACAAGTCTGAACAAGACTCAACAACAAAGCGACAAGAAGCACTGGGGTCAGGAAGCACCCAGGAAGCGGGTGAATCTCAACGAGCGCAGTTGGAACTTGTGGGGCCCGTGTGTGCTGGTCCTATCCCCTGCTCCCCAGCCCCACAGCAGCCGGAAAACTAGAGAGACTGAAGCATAAACAGACCAGGGGCAGCCTGGGTACAAAAACAGAGCTCTGGCCACAGCCTGTAGCAGCGGCCCAGGACCCTGACCTCCTCCCGACAATACATGGCCCAGGAAACAGCCTGCTGTAAGTCAGACTTGCAAGGAATGGGATTGTTTTCATTCTAGGAATCTAAACAATTACTTCCATAACAATCTGCCTCAAATGGCGAGGACCGGATGAATAACTGACAGCTTCCCTAAATTTTGTCCCCACATCTAGTTCAGGACCAATCAGAGAAAGCCAAATACACTCATCACGTGGGCCACCCCAGGCCCGCAGCCCCAGCAGGCACTCTGGAGGCTTCCTGTCTCCCAGCAGAAAGCCCTCTTGCCTCTGCCTGCCTTTGTGTGTGTGCTGTGAATGCTCATGTGTGCACACTCGGTCATGTCCAACTCTTTGTGACCCTATGGACTGCACCTCACCAGGCTCCTCTGTCCATGGAATTTTCCAGGCAAGAATACTGGAGTGAGCTACCATTACCATATCCAGGGATCTTTCTGACCCAGGGATCAAACCTGTGTCTCCTGCATTGGCAGGCAGGTTCTTTGCCAGCTGAGCCACCTGGGAAGCTCTGCCTGCCTTTGAGTCTTTGCAAACACAAGTAACGGCAGCTGGCCCTTTTTCTACAGCCAGCTCTGAGTAGATAGGTTTTTGGATTTTTTCCTTAGAGATGTTTAAAACATAACAACTTGCACTTAAGGACTTCTGGACTTGAGATCCAATGGTTAGGACTCCACGTTTCCAGTGGATTGAGTGTGGGTTTGATTCCTGGTTGGGGACTGAGATCCCACAAGCCTCTCAGAATGGGCAAAAAAAAAAAAACAACCCTTAAACTTATTAATAATTACACTGCTGCTGCTGCTGCTGCTGCTGCTAAGTTGCTTCAGTCGTGTCCAACTCTGTGCAACCCCAGAGACGGCAGCCCACCAGGCTCCCTCATCCCTGGGATTCTCCAGGCAAGAACACTGGAGTGGACTGCCATTTCCTATTCCTAAATATAGCTGAATATAATCAATACTATGGAATGAACATATGTGTATGTGTGTCTGTCATTATCTGTCTATACTATCTACTTATTGTATGCTTTAATGGAGGCTTTGCTCTTCTCATTGGTTGGTCTTTCTTGATTTCCATAAAAATAACAGCCTATGTTCCCAGCAGGGGAAGAATAGATCTTCATAAAGAATTATAATCTTTTGACCTGTCTGGTAACTAACTACCTGAAAGACAAGTTCAAATGATTTATCCTTATTTCCTGACTTGCACCTTGGCTCCGGGGTTTAAGCCACCATGTAGGGGCCATTTGTCAAAGATATTCACACACAAAATTGTTGTTGCCTAAGGCAATGGCACCCAAGTCCAGTACTCTTGCCTGGAAAATCCCATGGACGGAAGGGGTCAGGGTCCTGGGCCGCCGCTGCAGGCTGTGGCCAGAGTTCTATTTTTGTACCCGGGCTGCCCCTGGTCTGTGTATGTTTCAGCCTCAATAGTTTTCCGGCTGCTGCGGGGCTGGGAGCAGAGGATAGGACCAGCACACATGGGCCCCACAAGTTCCAACTGCGTTCCTTGGGATCAGTGCTTCCTGACTTGCCGCTTTGTTGCTGAGTCTTGTTCAGACTTGTTGCCAGTCTTTGGTAGGCTGGTAGGCTGCAGTCTATGGGGTCGGGAAGAGTCAGACACGACTGAGCAACTTCACTTTCACTTTCACTTTCATGAATTGGAGAAGGAAATGGCAACCTACTCAGTGTTCTTGCCTGGAGAATCCCAAGGACGGGGGAGCCTGGTGGGCTGCTGTCTATGGGGTTGCACAGAGTCAAACAACTGAAGCGACTTAGCAGCAGCAGCAGCAAGGCAATAGTTAACACCTGGGGCAAAGGATATGTGTGCTAAATCATTTCAGTCATGTCTGACTCTGTGGGACCCTATGCACTATAGCCTGTCAGGCTCCTCTGTCCATTGGTTTCTCCGGGCAAGAATACTGGAGTGGGTTGCCATGCTCTCCTCCAGGGAATCTTCCCCACCCAGGGATCAAGTCCATATCTCCTACATCTGCTGCATTGGCAGGCATGTTCTTTACCACCGGCTCCACCAACTAAACAGCTTTCTTCCTTTTCTTGGAGAATGGTATTAGAAATCAACATCTGGGTGCTGGGCATGCCCGTCGCTACTGGGGTTTGGACCTGGCTGGAGAAGTTGTAGGCGCAGCCCACTGGATACCGGACAGGTTTACTGGTTTCTCCTTGTCAGAACAGGCCTGTGGTCACAGAGCTAGCAGAAAGCTGTCCTCCAGAGGTCCGGCTGAGAATAGGTAGCCATCAGCTACGAATGGCCAGGCACATAGGCACACAGAGCGAGTGGGCTAGTGGGAATCCTCCAGGGTGCAGGTGGACCCAGGCAAGACGTGGTGAGGGACCAGAAGGTGCGAAGAAGGAATCAGCATGCTGGTGGGCCAGGAAGCATGGAGAGCGTGGTGTCTGCACCAGGGGCACCACAGGGAAACTGTCGCCAGGCCAGGTTGCAAGGCTGCTGAGCGCCATGTGTTCTCAGTACGTGCTGGGGGCAGAGCGCCACCCAACCGGCCCATCAGACAGCCGCGCGGGCAGGCGAGCTCCTCTTCATGTGTCCCTGTAGCACCCTCTACTGGGGGACTTAACACTGTGTTCACTGGTAGAGGCGAAAGGCTTCAGGAATTCTTCCACCACTGCAGAGCCGGTACTGAAGGGTGAATTTGGAGCTGGGAGGGGATAAATTGATCACTGACATCAATCAGGACAGCTCTCTAAGTATTCCTGCCTATTAATCCTAACATGGGCACCAGCTATCCATCAGTTCCAGTTCGCATCAGGGTCACGTTTTCCTGTTCCTCTGCATCCCTGGTAATTTTTGCTTGGAAGCCTGATACTGTGAATTTCAAGCTGTCAAGTGGTAGATATTCTGTAGTCCTAGAAACATCGTTAGCTTTGTTCCAGGATGCACTTACACCCCATGTTGGAAACAGATTCTCCTGGGTCTTGCTTTTAAGACTTGTTAGACTGGATCAGAGGAGAAGGCAATGGCACCCCACTCCAGTACTCTTGCCTGGAAAATCCCATGGACGGGGGAGCCTGGTGGGCTGCCGTCTATGGGGTTGCACAGAGTCAGACATGACTGAAGTGACTTAGCAGCGGCAGACTGGATAAGGGGGCTTTCCCAGGTGGTGCTAGCAGTAAAGAATCCATCTGCCAATGCAGGAGATACAAGAGACGCAAGTTCGATTCCTGGGTTGGGAAGATCCCCTGGAGAAGGGAACCTCCAGTATTCTCGCCTGGAGAATCCTGTGGACAGAGGAGCCTGGCGGGCTACGGTCCATAGGGTCACAAAGAGTTGGACATGACTGAAGCGACTTAGCATGCAGACTGGACCAGAGCCACACTCAGATCAGGGTAATTATTTCCGCTACCAAGCTAACCCCTCAGTGTACTCTACCCAGTGTCCCAGGAGTCACAACATCTTCCGGGTTGGCTGGTGGTAACTGGTGATACCCAGGTTGATGTGAGCTCCAGGCACCATTCCCCTTGGCTGGTTCAGCTCTGGGGGCTTCCACACACCCATGTGCTGGTCAGTGCTCTGCAGAATGCTCTGTAGGTCTCCAAGACTTCCTCTGCACTCTCCCCTCCCAGGGCTCTGCCCTGAGAACTCCGGTCTCCCTGGCCTCTCAGCTCCATCTCCTCAGCTCGGGTCCATCGGGCTCTGCTTCAGCCTTCCTTCCTGTGCTGCAAGTGGAAGCCCTCCAGGCAGAGAGCCGGGGCCGTGGTGGGGGTCCCCTCTCTCGTCACCCACCTCTCAGAGGCTACTGTCCCCATTGTTGGGCATGCGGTGTCTTGAAAACTATCTTTCGTATTGCACATGTTTTGTCTGGTTTTCTCTGTTGGTGTTCCAGGTGGCTGTGTAAATCTGGTCCCTGTGACTGCATTGTGGTTGGTCGGAGTCTCCTAGGAAGCCCAGCAAACACCCAAGTGGAGATAGTGAGACGTATGTATTTGGAGTTGAAGGGAGATGTTCAAGATGGAAGAATAAATCTGGGAGTCTTTTAGAAATAGATAGCATTTAGATCCGTAGAGGACTTCCCAGGTGGCTCTAGTGGTAAAGAACAAGCCTGTCAATGAAGGAGACGTAAGAGATGAGAGTTCAGTCCCTGGACCAGGAAGATCCCCTGGAGGAGGGAATGGCAATCCACTCCGGTATTCTTGCCTGGAGAATCCCATGGACAGAGGAGCCTGGTGGGCTACAATCCAGAGGGCCGCAAAGAGTTGGACAGGACTAAAGCGACTTAGCATCTTGCATGCAGATCTGTGAGAACGACTGAGATCACCATGGACTGAGTGCAGATCCACAGGAGGATTAGGACCAAGCCTTGGGGCTCTTCAACGTTTAGAAGGTGGTAAGATGAGGAAGGTCCAGGAAAGGAGACTGAGATGGAGTGACCAGTGAAACGGGAGGAGAAACAAGAGGCTACGATGCCTTGAAAGCTTCACAGAGGTGAGAAAACTGCATTGGAAGTCTCTGGTCAAGTTAGGTGATGTGATAATTGACCACAGGAAATCATTGGTGTCCCTGCAGGAACTATTTCAGAGGAGTGGTGGAGATGCAAGCCTGCCTTGTGTGGCTTCAAGAGAAAACAGGGGTATGGAGTTGGAGACAGTCAAGTTAGAAAAAGCTTCAGAGGAATTTTCTATAAAGGATAGTGGAGGTCTAGGGTAGCCAAAGGGAGACACAGGGGGTTTTCTAATGAGGGTTTGTTAAGGGTGGGAGGTTTTGCAGTTTATCTGTAGGCTATCAGTAGAAATTGTCCCATTAGAGAGGGAACACTGGGGGTGCCAGAGAGAAACAGAGGGTCGTTGCTTATGGGATGTCCTTAACAGGAGAAGGTGAGGTTTTGGACAAAAGTGTGGCCAGCCCACTGCAGTGCTGGGGGAGGCAGGGCACATGGCCCACGCAGGTGGACCTGTGTGGGGCATGTGAATGTTCCCTGCGTGAGTCAGTGACCAGGAAGCCAGTCATCGACTGAGTGTGAGGAAGGGGTTTGGGAAGCACAGAAAGGAGCAGGGCTGAAGAATTCAAGGGCACCCGAGACAGGGCTGGTCCCCTGACCATGGCCCTGGAAGGCACAAAGGGCCCTTCGTGGGATCAGGGGTTTGTAGGACTGGACATGTGGTGAGAAGTTTTGAGCAAGAGAATGAATTTCTTCTCTAAGGCCAGGACTCAAGGAACTGAGTCTTTTGGCTCCTCATCTTCCTGAAATGAACCCCAGCACCAGGGGCCAGGATTCCCAGCAGCCGCACTCCCGCACCTGCCCCTGCCTCTGCCAGGGGCGCTGAAAGCAGGAAGTTTCTTGATCTTCGCTACTTGCAGGGTCTCTGCAAGCGTCCCCCCTTTCTTCCTCAGAAGCAGGACAGGCAAGAGTGGATGGAGGGCAAGGATTAGGTAGGTTTGCAAACCCAGGAGAGGGCACAGTGCCCATGCCAGGAGGAGGAAACCATGCGAGCGGGCATATGGTGGGGCAGTGCCCTTGGCCAGCAGGGCTCCTGTCCTGGGTCAAAGGTGGCCGCGTGAAAGCTATGAAGAGCAGGACTCAGTGTGAGCAAAGTCACAATGGAAATTTTGCTTGAGAGCCACCTTTTCACTCAGTCTGTTTTCATTTGGTATTGCGTATGTCAAAGAAAAAGCTGGCAGAAATCACTGCACCAGGGAGGGCAAAGCAAGTGCTATAAATCCACCATGAAAACCAAAGTGGTCCCACCTGGCTTTCCACCCATTGGTGATGGGCTGTGTGCAAGTAAGTCCCAGAGGCCCACGTTCATGCAGGCTGGAGAGAGGAGTGTCAGCGCTAACCAGGCACCAGAGGGTGGAGGGAACCCCGGGGTGCTGCCCATGTGGGCCCAGGTGAGGGACTGCACTCATAACACGCAGGCATGGCTGTCCCGTGGGTAGAGCAGGCCCTGTGCCAGGCAGACCTCGCTGTCCCAACTCAACCTTCCCTTCACACGGGTCTGAGCCTCTCCAAGCCAAAGTCTGTTGTCTTTTCATCTGTGAATTGGTGCTTATAATGGTAGCTGCCTTAAGTGAAAGTGAAAGTGAACTCACTCAGTTGTGTCTGACTCTTTGGACCCCATGGACTGTAGCCTACCAGGCTCCTCCATCCATGGGATTTTCCAGGCAACAGTACTGGAGTGAGTTGCCATTTCCTCCTCCAGGGACTCTTCCTGACCCAGGGATCGAACCCAGGTCTCCTGCCGTGCAGACAGACGCTTTGCTGTCTGAGCCACCTGCCTTAGAGGACCGCTGGGGGAAACATGGAAAACACAATGAGTACTCTGTAAGTGGGCAGCGGCGTCGTGAGTTACAAGAGCTAAGGATGACAGAAGAGAAAGGATTGCTGTCCTGAAATTCTATTTATTGTTAATTGAAAAGCAGTCTTGGGTTGTGCCAAAGACGTCTGGAGGCTTTGCAGGTGGGCCAGTGGTAAAGAATCTGCCTGCCAGTGCAGGAGAGGCAAGTTTGATCCCTGGGTTGGGAAGGTCCCTTGAAGAAAGAAATGGCAACCCACTCCAATATTCTTGCCTGGGAAATCCCATGGACAGAGAGCTTGGGGGGCTATATGGTCCATGGGGCCACAAAGAGTCGGACACAAATGAGACACCAAACAACAGCAAAGGCGTCTGGGAATTAATTTAACAGTCTGAGGTTTTATGTCATAGTATCAGTGTCACCGTATGCAGCTGCAGCACTGGAGCCAAAGCGCTTTATGAGGGTGGGCCATCCCCACAACGTGACGGCTGTGATGACCGTTGCTCTGGAGAGATCAAAGTTTTCAATGGAGACTCCAGCTCACAGATGCGCCATTTCTAGAGGCCGACCCAGCAGTGTGAGAAAAGAAACTGATTCCCGGAAGCTGTGACTGTTGGATAGCCTTGGGTGAAAACAGTCAAAAGTTCCAGAGAAAATATTTCAAGCTTTCTGGATGTGTTGGAGGAATAGAAAAGTCAAGGACTAGCCGGGAAAGAGGGTGTAGTGTTAAGTAAACTCAGCTGCACAGACATATGGTCCGTTGGTGGAACTGGAGTCAGACCAGATACTAAGCCTCAGTGAGGTTCAGCTCTGAAGAAGCCTCTCATCTACAGATGTGACTCAGGGCTGCCGAGGACAGTTGTACAGGTGTGCACTGCACAACTCAGGGCCACCGTGAATACTGCACATGCGCAAACATGGCAAAAACTTGGCTACGGGGCAGCTTTTTGATCTCACCATGACAAGTGCCTTTTGCCTTTCTGGGCAAAGTGACTGCGAGTCTGAGAGCCTGCCAGGGCCCAAGCCCTGCACGTCTCCCCTGATCCTGACAGTGTGGCACCCCAGAACTCTTCCCCAAGGGTCCTCCCTGCAACAGATTCAAAATCTCCTTGTGGGGAATGTGGCAGGCAGACCCTAGTGTGCCTCAAGTTCATGCCCTGTTTGAACTTGAGAATGGGTGGAGTTTGTGACTTGCTTAGAGCCCACAGGATAGAGGGAAGGGGTGGGGTGTTACCCCCATGACTACAGTAGGATACGTGTCTAAGACTGTCTTGCTAGCACACACTGGAGCGTCTCCTTGCTGGCTTGTAAATAAAAGCTGTATTCTGGAAGTTCACCTAGTAAGGAACCCAGCAAGGACCTGAGGGGGACCTCCAGTCGACAGCCAGCAAAATGCAGCATCTTCTGTCACTCAGCTGAAAGGCGATGAATTCTGCCGACAGTCTGGATGAGCTTGGACGTGAGTCCTTCTCCCGTTAGGCCTCCAGATGAGAAGGCGCCCCGGCTGACACCTGGGTTCCATGCTGCTGAGATGCTGCAGCCTCAGAGGGCCCAGGGGGTCATGCCTGGACTAAACAGGTAAGAAACGTCTGCTGTTTTCATTGCTGAATTGCAGGCGCTTTGTTACACAGCATTAGAGAGCTGATGCAAGGGGTCTGTGCAACACAGCCCAACTGGAATGAGGAAACAGGTGAAAGAGGGGAGAGGGTGGGACGGATTGGGAGACTGGGATTGACGCGCGTATAGCAGTATGTATAAAATAGATAACTAACGAGAACTGACTCAGAGCGCGGAGAACTCTGCTCAGCGCTCTGTGCGGGCCTAGATGGGAAGGAAATCCAGAACAGAGGGGACTCGTGTATACGTGGAGCTGACTCGTGTTGCTGGACAGTAGAAACTAACACAGCACTGTAGAGCAACTATACGCCAATAAAAGTTAATTTAAAAAAAATAGGGGAAAGACACAAGGAAGAAACTTTCTTCAGTTGGTAAACATGCTGTTTTTTCGTTCAATTGTCTGTTTGTTTGGAGCAGTGTTGCAGTGAGGATGGAACTGTGGTAGCTAAGGTCCCTATGGGCCACCCTGGGACTCAGAATGGGGCCCAGGAACCTGGGGGAGGGGGTGGGGAGCTGGAACCTGGCTTGTGGATGAGGGTATTTGATGGGCGCATTCTTGAACCATTAACTGGTGTGAAAAGGGCTGTTGGTATCACTTTTACCTTTTGGACCCAGTTTGGTTTGGTTTGCTTGCTGCTGTTTGGTTGCCATGTCATGTCCGACTCTCTGTGACCCCATGGGCTGCAGCACGCCAGGCTTCCCTGTTTTTCATCGGCTCCCTAGATTACTCAAATTCATGTCCACCGAGTCAGTGACACCATCCAACCAATTCATCCTCTGCTGCCTTCTTCTTCTCCTGCCTTCAATCTTTCCCAGCATCAGGGTTTTTTCCAATGGGTCAGCTCTTCACATCAGGTGGCCAAAGTATTCGAGATTCAGCTTCAGTATCAGTCCTTCCAAAGAATATTCAGGACTGATTCCCTTTAGGACTGACTGGTTGAATCTCCTTGCAGCCCAAGGGACTCTCAAGAGCCTTCTCCAGCACCACAGCTCACAAGCATCAGTTCTTCAGTGCGCAGTCTTCTTTGTGGTCCATGGCTCAGCGCCAGAGCTGGTTCTGTGTGAGACCAGGGGTAGGTGGTGGGAAGGCGGGTGGAGGATCTTGCTGCTTGCACACGGTGGACTGCCCCATACTTCCCACCCATCTCTCCCCGCCCCCAAGCTCACTCACACACACACGCTTGTCCAGCCCCTTCGCTGCTTCAGGTGTGGGGTGCACCTGCAACCCCAGGAGAGCCTCAGGGGACACGACAGCAAAGTGTCACGGAGCGTCCCAGGTGGGGTCTTGACTGTAAAGAGGACTTAGAGGGAAACCAAGGAGACGTGAATAAAGCATGAACTTTCGTTAATAATGGTCTGTATCCGTACTGGCCGTGAGGTCTGTGTTCTTCAAGTTGTGGCCGTATATTTGGAGCCTGGAGCTGTCCTGGAGCTGTGGAGGCCTGGGGCCCTGGTGTGCCTCCTCATCCCTCCCGAGGAGCCCAGGGCGGCTTCCGGGGACCCCGGCTGCCGGGCCATCACGGGCTGAGCTCCAAGTGCAGCTCCAAGGGAACTCTTAGAACAAAGATTCCATCACGCATGGACTGGGTCTCAGCAGCCGTGAGGTGAGCTAGCGTGATGTGACGTCCCACCAGTGGGCTGGACTTTCCCAGAAAGAGGGGCATGTTTGCAAGACCTCTCTGTCAGCTTTCTCAGGGTCTCTCTCAGACCTTTGATATTTAAGTCATCCTCTTGAACCGCCTCACACTCATTTCTGCATGGTTTGTAAATTGCTGTGTCAGATATTTCCATTTGACAGTCTACAGGGATGATGACTCACAAAGAATGGTGGGAGAGGGCCAGCCACTGTTTGTCTTTTTCTAAATAAATGTTTTTACTTCAAGATAGATTTAAATTTACGGAACAGCTACAAAGAGAATGCAGAGTTCCCACACAGCCCGCACCATCGGTACTGGTTTTAACACCTTACATCAGTATGGCAACTTTGTTAGAATCAATGAGCCAGTATGGATACACGTCATTATTAACTAACGTTTACACTTTACTTGGATTTCCTTGGTTTTCATCTAAGTTCATTTGTATAATTTTTTTTAGATCCCATATATAAGAGGGGTGTGTGTGTGTGTATGTGTTAGTCTTTCAGGCATGTCCGACTCTTTGTGACTGTATAGTCCATGGAATTCTCCAGGTCAGAATACTGGAGTGAGTAGCCTTTCCCTTCTCCAGGGGACCTTCCCAACCCAGGAAATGAACCCAGGTCTCTCACATTGCAGGCGGATTCTTTACCAGCTGAGCCACCAGGGAAGCCCTTTGGAAAGTGTGTACACACTCAGATTGGGCAAGCAGAGTGTTATAGTGGCGTGTAATATAAATGGGCAAAGCACCTGGGCGGTGATTTGCTCCTCAAGACTCCTGTGGGCAGTATCCACACAAGAGGCTGGCCTCGGCGGAACGAGACAGGGACACGCCAACAGTGCATGTGAATGGAGACTGCACAGATGCTGGCAAGTGGGTGATGCAAATGTTCGAAACGGATCTAGCAATACTCACAGAAAGCTTGCCTCCTCTTGCCCCGCAAATTCTGTTTCTAAACATTTGTTTTAAGGAATAGAATAGGGACATGCCCATCAGAACACTGTTTATAAAATATCTATGAACAAAACAGACAATACGCCTGCCTGTAGAAACTTATAACTGTGTAGTCATTTTGTTAAATTACATCTTAAAAATTGAAGACTTCGTTTACAAAACTGTACAAGCCCATTTTTTTTTGGTTTATCTATCATCCATGTGTTCATTACCATCCGACTCTTTGTGGCCCCATGAACTATAGCCCTCCAGGCCCCTCCGTCCACGGGACTCTTCAGGCAAGAACACTGGAGTGGGGTGCCGTTTCCTCCTCCAGGGCATCTTTGGGCGTCAGGGATTGAGCCTGTGTCTCCTGCCCCCTGCATTGGCAGGCGGGCTCCTCACCACTAGTGCCATCCAGGTATCTACGTACAAACTGAAGTTTAGAAGATTATATGCAAAACCTGTGTTAAAATTACCTGAATGGGCGTAGCCGCGTAGGGGCCCTCGGTGCCCGCCCGCCCCCAGGAGGCTTGCCCGTGCTGCAGTGAAGAGGATGCTCCGTAGACTTGGCACCAGCTGGCTCCAAAGGAAAAAAAAAAAAAAATTTCCTGAATGGTAAGAATAAAGACTATTTTTCTTTTGTTTACCTGTATTTTCTACAATGTGCAGATTACTTCCATAGTAAAAGTGATTTATTGCTGGCACGACAATGCGAAATAGAGGGATACTGCTAAACTGTTAGATGCCTAACAGTCCAGGACTGGCTGATGAGGCTGCAATCACTGTTACTAATTCAGTTCAGTTCAGTCTCTCAGTCGTGTCCGACTCTTTGCAACTCCATGGGCCACAGCACGCCAGGCCTCCCTGTCCATCACCAACTCCCAGAGCGTGCTCAAACTCATGCCCATAGAGTTGGTGATGCCATCCAGCCATCTCATCCTCTGTCGTCCCCTTCTCCTCCCGCTCTCAAGAGTCTTCTCCAATACCACAATTCGATTCTTCGGTGCTCAGCTTTCTTTATAGTCCAACTCTCACATCCATACATGGCTACTGGAAAAACCATAGCTTTGACTAAACGGACCTTTGTTGGCAAAGTAATGTCTCTGCTTTTTAATGTGCTGTCTAGGTTGGTCATAGCTTTACTTCCAAGGAGCAAGCGTCTTTTAGTTTCATGGCTTCAGTCACCATCTGCAGTGATTTTGGAGCCTAAAAAAATAAGTTTGTCACTGTTTCCATTGTTTCCCCACTCCCTTGGACATGCCGCCTTACATTCCCAAAGTTTAAGGGCAGCTTGTTTTGGCTGAGGGGCCGATGCCCAACAAGATGCCATGATCTTAGTTGTCTGAATGTTGAGCTTTAAGCCAACCTTCTCATTCTCCTCTTTCACTTTCATCAAGAGGCTCTTTCATCAAGTTCTTCTTCTCTTTCTGCCATAAGGGTGGTATCTGTTACTAATTACTGTTACTAATTCAGTTCAGTTCAGTCACTCAGTTGTGTCCGACTCTTTGCGACCCCATGAACCTCAGCACACCAGGCCTCCCTGTCCATCACCAACTCCCGGAGTCCACCCAAACCTATGTCCATCGTGTCAATGATGTTACTAGTTACAGTGAGTCAACTGGATGTGGATTTTTTGAATGCTGACCATTTGCTGGGCACTTTTAAATACTAGGAAGTTCTTTAGCTGTTCTTTGCTTTACATGCGACTGAGCCTTTAGTTAAAAAAGAAAGAGGTTGCAATGAGAAAGAAAAAGTAAGGAGGGGTCCTGGGCAGATGGCAGGCGCTCTGACTCAGAGGACGGGCCGCTTCCTGACTTGCCCCCCGTCTCCCCCGCCGCATGGCTTCCGACTCGCTAGCGCCTCTAGCGGTAAGCTGAACACTCGCGGCAGCGTTTCTTCCCTTTGTTAAACCAGGCAACCCCCAGCCAGGCATCTTCTCAACTGCAACCGTTTTCTTTCCAGTCCCTGGCCCTCCAGCGAGCCACGTCAGGACCCAGCCAGTGGCAGCTAGGTGTCCTCCAGGCGGATGAATGGGCTGGAAAGACGCCCAGGCACAGGCTGCAGTTAGGTGGGTGCTGATCCAGCCTGTCTCTCCTGATCTGTTAAATCATTTTCAAGCTGCAGGGCCAGGACTTGAAAACTAGAAAACAGTTATCTTCTTAAAAGCACAAGGAAGGAAACAATGGATTATGAAAGTCCTCCATCCAAACCCACTAGAAATTCACTGTTTTACTGGTACAGTTTTGGGGGGAGGGGAATTGCTTTAATTGAAAATTGGAGATTGAGAAGAAGGGTGATGGAAAGGACTTGGGTTTGGATGAGGGGCTGCGGGACCTAATAGGATGTGGGGGCTGAGTGAGGCAGCAAGGGGTAGGGGGCTGTGGGAGGGGGTCTGCCTGGCCCCTGACTCCTGGGCTACACAATCATTCCTCCCTTGGACATGCTGCCTTATGTTCCCAAAGTTTAAGGACAGCTTTTTCTGGTTGAAGGGCCGAGCAGTCATCCTTCCTGGGAGCACAAGCGGCTGAGAGGCAGGGAGACTTACAAAGAGGTGGCGTGGCAGAACCAAGAGGCCTCCCAGTCTCTTCCTCCAGGCAAGATGTAGAGCCTTCCTCCGACCTGCTGGGCATGGAGAGCCAGAGCACCTCGCGGGGCTGCAGAGGCCTGGATGGGGCTCCCCACACTGGTCTCCACCCCGTGGCTTCCCAAAAAGATCAGTCATGAGGCTACTGTGTGTGTGTGTGGGGGGTGTGCCCCCAGGGGCAGAGGTGGCCCAGAAGGGCTTGGGGATGTAGGGTATGAGTCCTGCAGAAGCGAGCCTAGCTGGAGACGCACCCACCCAGTAGTGACCCACGCTTCCTTGCCCTCACCCTCCTGGAGTCCCCAGCTCCTGACTCTCTCCTTTCTCCTGAACCAAGGGGGTGGCACAGTTGATAGAACCGGGGGTCTGGGAGCCAGAAAGCCCCCGGCTTCAGACCCCGGGTCCAGCACCCACACTCAGGGCAGCTGCCCATGTGTGTCATCTCCTTGTGCCTCAGTCCCCTTATCTGCAAACTGGACCCCACCTCCGGGGCTGATGAGGCTAGGAGAGCAGAGGTGAGTCGAGCGAGCATCCCTAACAGCGGCTGGACACGAGCTCAGTGCTTCCCCGGGCCGGGCCTGGCCTGCTGCGGGTGGCTGGCCGGCATCTCTCGCCCTCACCCTCAGGAAGCAGGCCCAGGCTGCCCTTGCCCGCCCTCCTTCCCTCCCCTCACAGCAGGTGATTCTGCCGGCATCTTTTTAATATTCTCTAACAGTCTTCCTCTTCTCCCTGCTCTCCTGATGGTTGACCCAGTTAACTCAAGAAAAATATCTGTGCTTTTCCCTCCTCTCTCCTTAGCCCTTCATTTCTCTGTTCTGTTTCTAGCCCCACCCTCACACACACACACACAAAAAGTGATTGCAGGAACACAGGCGACAGGCAAGAAGGGAACTATCTATTTTTCAAAAGATGAGACAAGATGAAAAGTCTGTGTTCCCAAGCCGCCAATGCCCTTTAGGGATCCCACCAGGACCCTCCCCTGCCCCTGCAGCCTTGCTCTCCCCCAGCACGAATGTGCAATGCATCTTAAAGCAGGTTTTATTCCATCTTGTGATGTTTCTGCAGCAATTGCCTTGCTACAACGCTGTTTCCTACGAGTTTTCATGGTGAATTACAGCCCTTTCGTTCCATCACAGCTTAAACTGGTTGCTGTGGTCCGCTGGGAAAGCTGACCCGCACCCGAGTGGCCGTCCAATGGTTGGGGAAGGCAGGCTCTTGTGAGTGCTGGGCCGTGTGCGCCTCGCCGCAGTTCATGTGTGAAGTCTTGGTCCCCAGCTGTTCAGAATGTGTCTAAATTTGGAGATGGGGTCTTGAAGGAGGTAATAAGGTGACGGGAGGCCACTGGGGCGAGTCCTCACCCCACACATCTGGTGTCATAAGGAGAGGATTAGGACACGGTTATGCAGAGGGATGGCCGCGTGAAGATGGCCATCTACAAGCCGAGGAGGGTGGCCTCACGGGAAACCAGCCCCATGACACCTTCATCTTGGATTTCCTGCTTCCAGGACTGGGAGGAAATGCCCTTGTGCTGTTGAAGCTGCCCAGGCCGTGGTGCGGCGCTATGGGAGCCCCAGCAGATTAATACAGCTCTGCTCTACACCGAATTCAGTGGACCCCAGCAGTGGGGGGCAGTCGCTAACGTCACCCCTTGAACTGTCATCGTCGTCATGATGCTTGTCCCTTCCACACACCTCCCGCCCTCATGCATTGGGGCTGGGAGCACCCGAGAGACAGAAATACTCGCCCAGGACGGGCATTCATGCACACCCGCAGCCCTCGGCACCCAGATCCTTCATGAGGACGCAGCACCATGGCCAAGTTAAAGAGCACGTAGGAGGCGTGGGACACAGGGCCGAGGGCTGTCTACGCGACTCCCCAGAGTACCCACAGCCGTCCCTTTGCAGGTGAGGAAGCTGAGGCCCAGCGGGGCCGAGCACCCTGCCTCACCAGTTTTACTGCACAGCTGGGATTCAAGCCGATCGCAGGCAGTTTGGTGCCATCATCTCTATGCTGTGTGTGCTAAGTCACTTCAGTCACGTCCGACTGTGCAACCCTATGGACTGTAGCCCGCCCGGCTCCTCTCTCCCTGGGATTCTCCAGGTGAGGACTGGAGCAAGTTGCTGTTTCCTCCTCCGGGGGATCTTCCCAACCCAGTAATCCACCCCACACCTGCACTGGCAGCTGGGTTCTTTACCACTAGCACCACCTAGGAAGCTGGTTGCTTTTTCAATATGGACTCTTTCTAGCAAGGAGAGGGTGCCAGGATGAGAGTCTGAGCAGCCTCCTGGTGTGACCTTGGGCAGCCTGGGTGGACACTGGGATGCAGCTGCCTTTGAGATGATGGTCTGCACTGACCTGCAGGGACCCCCCCCCCACCTGCCTCCTGCCCCCACTCAGAGAACAGTCAGGGAGCAAACCGTCTGGCCTCCTGCGAGTTTGTGTGTCTGTTGGGAAGGGGATTCATCTGAGGGGTGGCCATCCACAGCCCAGGGGTTGTGGCTGGGGTGGGTGAGTGGGGAATGCTTTTAAGCTTGCCCAGCAAACTGTTCCTTAGGTTGCCATCAACCTGCTGTCCTTTCTCTCTGTTCCACCTTTAGAGACCCGAGTAAAGATGGGCAGGGAAGCCACCAGGGAACTTGGCTCAGGTGGGAAAGAATCTGCCTGCGATGCAGCAGACCCAGGTCGATCCCTGGATCAGGAAGATCCCCTGGAGAAGGGCGTGGTACCCACTCAGCATCCAACAAACCTGTTACTCTGAGGGTTTTGGACATCATCATATGATCTACATATGATGGGCTTCCCAGCTGGCTCAGTGGTGAAGAACCCAGCTACCAGTGCAAGAGATGCAGGAAAGGTGGCTTCTTGCCCAGCCCTGGATGGGCAAAATCGCCTGGAGAAGGAAGTGGCACCCTACTCCAGTCTTCTGGCCTGGAGAATCCCAGGGACAGAGGAGCCTGGTGGGCTACAGTGCATGGGGTGCAGAGTCCAACACGACTGACGCAAAAGACAGGCAACCTCCCAGCCCCTCTCAGCATGGTCCCATGAAGAAGCAACCAAAGTCAGGTCCAAGTTCACCTCCAAAAATAGCCTTGAAAGGTACCACGGATCTTTCCTAAAGTTATTCTGCAAGGAACCAAAGAGCAGTTATGCTCATAAAGGAGACAAACGTGGCTTAAAACATCTTTCCTCTCTCAAAGGCCCCCAGCCACAACCTGCACCTCCCTCCACAAACACGTGGGTCCTCCGCCAGGAGCCTGCTCTCTGGTACTTAAACACAGCCCCTGGGATGCGGCTGATGACTGACGAGGGATAAACTTTTCTGAGCACAGAAACTGATCAGAGAGTGAAGAAGCTGCTCAGAGCCACACAGCTTGGACAGAGGTCCAAGCAGACCCCAGCAAGCTGGAGTCTGGCCCTGGGACCCCCGAACCACAGCTCTGAACAGACTTCTGTCCCAGCGCCTGTGACCTGGGGCTCTTCTTATAAGAAGAGAAGACACAAAGACACACAGAGAAGGTGGTGAAACTGGTGGGCCAAGCCGGGGAACACTGAGGGATGTCCAGGATGACCAGAGGCCAGAAGGAGTCTCCCCTGGAGCCCTCAGCGAGACTGTGGCCCCGGCAAGACCTTAATCCTGGGATCTCTAGCCTCCAGAAAACTGTGAGGGAACACATTCTGTGTCAAGCCTCCTGGCTCATGGAAATTTACTAAAGGCAGGTCTAGGAAATGACAGTTGTCCCTCAGTACCGCAAGGGATGGGGTTCAGGACCCCTGCATGCCCCAAGATCTGCAGAGGCTCATACTTGGTCCTCCGTATCCATGGATGCAGAAGGGCCAGCCATAATAAGAAAGTCATTTGTTTTTGCTTACATGATTATTTATAAGACAATCTCAAACAAATAACACAACAATTCCACTTTGGTTTTTTAGTTCTCACTAAGCACATTTGCTGGTGTTGGGTTCTTTGCCTTCAGTCCTGTGAATTGCAAACACAGATCAGTCCTGGGTGTTCATTGGAGGGTCTGATGTTGAAGCTGAAACTCCAATACTTTGGTCACCTGATGCGAAGAGCTGACTCATTTGAAAAGACCCTGATGCTGGGAAAGATTGAGAGCAGGAGGAGAAGGGGACGGCAGAGGATGAGTTGGTTGGATGGCATCACCGACTCAATGGGCATGAGTTTAAGCAAGCTCTGGGAGTTGGTGATGGACAGGGAGGCCTGGCGTGCTGCAGCTTATGGGGTCACAAAGAGTCAGACACGACTGAACGACTGAATTGAACTGAACTGACCATGAGCCTGGACTAGACGGAAAGCCCCCTGGTGAGGGCAGTCTGGCCTCTATTCCAGTCAAGACCAGTGAGCTGATGAGGAAGAGAACCCTGAACGCGCTCTGGGTCCCCCTACACCTTCACAGCAGAGCTGTGTCACCGGCAGGAAAGTTCTAGTCAGGTGCACATGGACTCAAATGTACTTACAAACATGCATTCCAAATTCAAACCTAAATGTTTAGAAGTTATCCACAGTAGCCAAGCTGTGTCCATCGAGAGATGAAGGAAGAAACACAGTGTGGTTTATCCATACAGTGGAATGTTACTCAGCCTTAAAAGGGAAGCAGTCCTGCTATCTGTGGCAGTATGGTTGAACCTTCAGGGCGTTTTGCTAAATGAGATAAGCCAGCCACAGAAAGACGAATACTGCAGGACTGTATTTCCTATGTTACTCAGTTATAAGAAGAATGAAATAATACCATCTGTAGCAACGTGAATGACCTAGAGATGATCATACTAGGTGAAATCAGAGAAAGACAAACACCATATAGTATGACTTATGTGTGGAATCGAAAACAAATGATATAAATGAGCTTATTTACAAAACAGACTCACAGACACAGAAAACAATGTTTTGGTTACCAAAGCAGAAAGAGCGGGGGAGGGATTAATTAAGAGTTTGGGGTTAGTGGATACAAACTACTATATATAAAGTAAGTTAACAAGACCCTACTACAGAGCACAGGGAACTATATTCAATATCTTGTAATAACCTATAATGGAAAAGAATCTGAAAATAATGTATATACGTATTTATAACTGAATCACTTTGTTGTACACCAGAAACTAACACCACAGTGTAAGTCAACTATGCTTCAATTAAAACAAATTAGTCTCTAAAGTCAAAACCCAATTTTTGAGTGATTTAAGACATATTACGGACTTTCCTGGCAGTCCAGTGGTTTGATGCAGCGGACGCTGTCAATGCAGGGGACACAGTTCAATCCCTGGTCAGGGAACTAAGATCCCACATGCCACATAGCACCCACGTGCCACATAGCACCACCAAGAGATAAAAAACTAAACAAAAACAACAAAGCCACATTGAATAAACCTGATAAATACTTAATTATCAGTCACCCTTCCACTGTCGCTGTTCAGTCACTACATCATGTCCAACTCTTCACGACCCCGTGGGCTGCAGCACACTAGGCCTCCCTGTCCTTTACTGTCTCCTGGAGTTTGCTCAGACTCCTGTCCATCGAGTTGGTGGTGATGCTATCTAACCATCCCATCCTCAGCCGCCCTCTTCCATCAGCTCAGATAGTTTTAAAGTAATGACTGTGTTTAGTGTTCACACCGTCTGTGCTTTGCAGGGGTGGTTCCTGAGGATGCTCCTCCCAGACCCTTCATCACCAGAAGCAGGGCTGCCCTGGGCCCTCTGATGGCTCTGGGACTCACCAGGGCTTTACCTCGAGGCCACAATTCAGGGGTTGCTCCCAAGACAGGAGGTGGGTGGGCAAGGCAGGCCTGCTCCCCAGGGCTCTACGGCACAGGCTTTGGTGCAGAGACCCCTGTGGCTTTGCCGACCCTTCTTAGATCACATGGCATCTGGGACCTTCCCCAGCTCCTAGGTGCCACCCTGACAGACAACTGCCTCACAGGGAATCCGGTCTGGGCATCTCAGAAAACTGGGGCTAAGACATTCTGCTTAATCAATGCCTCACCCTTAAAGGAGGACCCCACCACCCTCCCCACTTTATGGAGGAGGAGTTGGGGGCGTGGAGCCCTGGGATTAGTGGGGACAGCAAGGAGGCTGTCCTGAGGCTGAACTTGGCCTTCTCTGTCAGGGTTAATGTGATTATTTTTCACAGGCCATGATGACAGGAAATACACTTTCAAAGGTTTAAAAATAGATCCACAGTCGTTTTTCCAGAACACGTGACATTCTGACGATGAAATTTGGTGACAGCTTTCAGATTAGACCTTTCAGAGGAGAGTGCTTGGAAAACACATTCTTCTAATCGAGCCATCCTCTGACCTGTACTGACCAGTTCCCTGTAGTCGTTTTCTTCTAAAGGAAAACGGTCCTCAGGGGCTTTATAGGGCAACGTGAGGGACAAGCGGCCTGCTGTCCTGCAAAGGTTCCTTCCCTTGGTCAAAGCTGGAAAGTCTTATTAATCGGCTGGCTGTCAGTGGTGCAGAAGTGAGTGGCCAATTAAGGATGAGCCAAGGCAGGAGAGGCCTTTCCACCAAGTGTGA
>SJXQ01006030.1:101031-111669 GCA_006408695.1 Aepyceros melampus
ACCTCACACCCCAGACCTCACACCTCACCCCATCACCTCACACCCCAGACCTCACACCTCACCCCATCACCTCACATCCCAGACCTCACACGTCACACTCATCACCACCCACCCCACACCTCACACCTCACCCCATCACCTCACATCTCAGACCTCAGACCTCACACCCCAGACCCCTCTGGCCAGCAAAGCACATGGGGAGAGGTGGGGCCTGTCCTTGAAGTCACCACAGCCCCAAAGCTGCCTCTGGAAGGCTCCCGGGGCAGAGGGGCTCCCTCGGGGAGGGCCGCCAGCTCTCTGGTGCCTCCCTCCGAGCCCGCCCTCTGCTCCAGTCCATCCCTCCCCCGCCCCGTCTCCTTGGTGGAGGCAGAGCATCACACTCCTACCCAGGCGTCTGCACCTAGTCTCCCCATGGGGAGCCGATGAGGGCTCGAGAGCCCAGAGGCTGTGGCAGTTCCTGGGCTGTTGGGACCCTGGAGGAGCAGGCTGAGCTCTGGGGACATCTGGGAGAGACAGCGCAGGCCATGCCCTTTGGGTTTCCAGAAACTTCTAGAAGCCCGGTGGTAAGCGGGAGCCTGGGAAGCACGTGCTGCCACAGCCTGAGGGCAGCAGAGGAAACGGCTGCTGTAAAGCCTGGGGGACAGAAGTGACCTGGGGGCTGGAGAGCTGTCCTTGGGGAGGGGCTTCCGTGAACACCGAGCAGACCCTGCCCAATTTGGGGTGGAGTCCCAGCTCACTGAGGTCCAGACAGTGTCTGGGGTCAGGCGAGGGTTACCAGGTCACCAGGATGTGGGGCCTCACCGTCACCCACCCCTGCAGACGTCCCTGCGAGGGCCCCTCCTGTCAGAGAAAGTCTGGAGGGGCTGGAGTGTCTGCCCCTTCCACTCCCACTGGTCCACATCCAGAAAGAAGGACGCTGTCCGGATTCAAGGATGTCCTTTAATCACAAATACTTCTCCACAGTCTGGCCACAGGCAGGAAGCCAGTGCGGTGGGGGTTACTGGGAGACAGCTCAGACCAGCCCAGCAAGACCAACAGCTGCACCCGCTGCCTTCCCAGGAGAACGCCTGTGCTTGACCACTCTGGCTGGCATCNTCTCCACCAGCACTGTCACGAGCAGAGTCACCAGGATGGGGACCACGATGAAGGGGCAGAGGATGCTGCTGGGTGGGTCCTGCAAGGCCCTGCCCGAGACGGGGCAGTTTCTGAAGTAGCGCTGGTGGACGGCGAGGAAGAACTTGTCCACCTCCGTGTTTGGCCAGAAGCAGTCCAGTTGCTGCACAATGTGCCTGGTGCAGTTGGAGAGCTCTTTGTAGCTCCTGCAGGTGGAAAAGCAGATGGTCAGGCCCTGGTGGGCAGAGGACCCAGGGGGGACTCAAGCCGGGGGCTCTCCACCCCCCCTGCCCACTTCTGTGGTGAGCTCCGCTGAAGCCCAGGCCCGGAGGTGGTGACTCTGGTTCTAGAGGCAAAGGTCCTGGAAGGCTCCCGGGTGTGTGTGGGGGAGGGGTGGGAGGGAAGCGTGTGGCCAGACCCCAGGAGGCAAGCTGGAGCTAAGGGATTCTAGGAGCTATGCTGTCCCACCAACGGCAGACTAGAAGGTGGACCAGCCAAGCATCTTCAGAAGGAAGTCTGGAAAAATAAGCTGCAGCCCTTTGAGCCCCTTGCCATCCCCATCACCCCATGCAGACCACCCCAGGCTGGAAGCTCCCCCAGCGGTCCACAGGACTTGTCATGAGGCTTCCCACCCTACCTTCACCCCAATGCCTCATCTTCCCACCTCTCTGGAATTGTGCCATAGTGCTGTCACCCTTCACTCTGGTAGGTTATGCATCCTTTTTGCTTATTGAGTGTAAACATCATAAGGACAGGGATGCTGTCTGTTCACCTCTGTAATCCCAGTGCCTAGAAGCATCCCTGGTACACGCCAAGAACCAATACATTTTGTTCTAATTATATGCAGGTCAGGAAGCAACAGTTAGAACTGGACATGGAACAAGACTGGTTCCAAATAGGAAAAGGAGTACGTCAAGGCTATATATGGTCACCCTGCTTATTTAACTTATATGCAGAGTACATCATGAGAAACACTGGGCTGAAAGAAGCACAAGCTGGAATCAGATTGCCGGGAGAAATATCAATAACCTCAGATATGCAGATGACACCACCCTTATGGCAGAAAAGTGAAGAGGAACTAAAAAGCCTCTTGATGAAAGTGAAAGAGGAGAGTGAAAAAGTTGGCTTAAAGCTCAACATTCAGAAAACGAAGATCATGGCATCTGGTCCCATCACTTCCTGGGAAATAGATGGGGAAACAGTAGAAACAGTGTCAGACTTTGGTTTTTTTGGGCTCCAAAATCACTGCAGATGGTGACTGCAGCCATGAAATTAAAAGACGCTTACTCCTTGGAAGAAAAGTTATGACCAACCTAGATAGCATATTCAAAAGCAGAGACATTACTTTGCCGACTAAGGTCCGTCTAGTCAAGGCTATGGTTTTTCCTGTGGTCATGTATGGATGTGAGAGTTGGACTGTGAAGAAGGCTGAGCGCAGAAGAATTGATGCTTTTGAACTGTGGTGTTGGAGAAGACTCTTGAGAGTCCCTCGGACTGCAAGGAGATCCAACCAGTCCATTCTGAAGGAGATCAACCCTGGGATTTCTTTGGAAGGAATGATGCTGAAGCTGAAACTCCAGTCCTTTGTCCACCTCATGCGAAGAGTTGACTCATTGGAAAAGACAGACCCTGATGCTGGGAGGGATTGGGGGCAGGAGGAGAAGGGGATGACAGAGGATGAGATGGCTGGATGGCATCACCGACTCGATGGACGTGAGTCTGAGTGAACTCCGGGAGTTGGTGATGGACAGGGAGGCCTGGCGTGCTTCGATTCATGGGGTCGCAAGGGGTCAGATACAACTCAGCTACTGAACTGACTGACTGATACTAAAATATAAATACCATGAAATTTACCATTTCAGCTCTTTTTACCTGTAGAGTCCAATGGCATTAAGTATAGTGGCGTTGTTGTGCAATCATTGCCACCATCCGTCTCCAGAACTATTTCATTCCCAAACAGAAAATCTGTCCCCATTAAACACACCTGTCTTCCCTCTAGTCGCTGGCAACGCCTGCCTGTGACTCTTGAAATCTGATGACTCCAGGTAGCTCACAGAAGTGGGCTCATACACTCTTTGTCCTTTTGTGATTGGCTTATTTCACTGAACAGAACGTCCTTGAGGTTCATCCACGTTGTCGCATATGACAGGGTTCCCTTCCTTTTTAAGGCTGAATAATATACTGCTTGTACAGACTTCATTTTGTGTATCTGCTCATTGACGGGCATTTGGGTTGCTTCTGTGTTTTAACTGTTGTGACAAGTGCTGCTGCTTTGAATATGGGCGTTCATGTAGCAGTTCATGTAGTTCAATTACCTGTTCAAGTCCCTGCTTTCAATTCTTTCAGCTGCATATTCAGAAGCCAGAAATTGCTGGATCATATTATAAGTTTGTGTTTAATTTTTTGAGTCAATTTTTTTTTTAATAAATAAAGATTCAATGTTGGGGAAATGAAAATGTAGTTTCCAGAAGGTATCACTTCTGCTTAGGATGGAAAAAGAAACACAGAGTGCTGATTCCTCTTGAATGACAACCAACAAAACTGAAGAAACTACAAAATCATAGATGTTCTTGAGTCCATCAGAGAGCTGAGACTGCAAGTCAGCAATGTAAGTTGAGTTTCCGGGAGGAGCAAGGCGGTGTGAGGAGGATGCAGCTGCTGTACCAGCTGCATAACAATGAGCTGCCCAGGGTTCAGGGTGGGCTGGGGGGCGGGGTCAGTCTGGAATTCCTGGGGCCCCAGGTGGACTGGTGGTCCCGTAACTCTTTGCTCTTTCCTATGAGGCTCTAGGGGGAGTACGTGAGAAAGATTAGGGGCAGGCACGAACACCACACATTTCCCAAACCCTTCTCACATAAGCAACAACACCGCCTTGAGCTCCTGAAGGATGAGAAAAGCTGATCCCGATGAACAGATTCTGCTGCTTTGAACATGGGAGTGCATTTACCTATTCAAGTCTCTGTGGCTGCAGCTGAACAGGACTGAAGCCCTCCCAGACCCTCATCTCCAGGAGGCTAAGCCTTGACCTGCCGAGAAAGGGATGGCACACCATCAGCCCAAGGGCACAAGAAGACACACCATGGCTGGGAGAAGTGTAGAAAAAACTCTTTTCCCTTGGGAGGACAGTAGGAAGCTGTTCTGGGCCTAGAAACCTATGATACCACACCTCTGGGGGAGGGGTAGGAATCTCCCGCCCAAGCCCCCACAGATACAGGGCAGAGTTTGGCTGCCACAGGGAGGAGGTTGATGGTGTAGCGCTTTTCCGAGCTGATACTGGACCAGGACAAGGGAATGCCTCTTCCTCTCTACCAAAATAAATCTGGCATAGAATAACAAGCAACAGGACTCTGCCACAGGGAGGGGTAGAGAGACCTACTCTGTGGCACAGGTGTGCAGGTGTGTGTGCACAGGTCTGTGGACACAGTCCAGAGACAAAAATTCTCCAGCCCCGCCCTCAGCACAAGGCAATGGGGACCCATTGCCAGAGGTCTTTGAAGTCTATCATGCTCTGAAGGAAACCATAGCAACAACGAATCCCAGACCCAGCTCAAATCCTCACAAGATCAACTTAAATCCCATAATAACAGGCTGACACAAGAGGCTTACCTATTTCCAGATGTAAATACTATTTGTCTCAATCTCTTCTAAACATGCAAGTTCAGCATTCAATAAAACATTAGGACTTGCTGTCAAAAGATAAAACAGTCAACAGAATCTGACTCAGAGATGACCCAGATATGGTAACTATCATACACGGACTTAAAAACACTAATATGATAAAGGGTCTAGTTGAGAAAGCAGACAATATGCAGCAACAGAGAATTTCAGCAGAGATGGAACTGTGAAAAAGTCAAAGGGAAACGCTGGGGGAGGAAACCCCACAGTAGCAGAGTCCATCTTAATGAGGTCATCATCAGACTTGGCATCTGAGGAAAGAACCAGTGAACTTGAAGATGGGTGAATAGAAATTACCCAAGCTGGAACAAGAAGAGAAACATAAAGCATCCAACAGTTGTGATAAATTAAGAGCTTAAAGCTCAACATTCAGAAAACAAAGATCATGGCATCTGCCCCATCACTTCATGGGAAATAGATGGGGAAACAGTAGAAACAGTGTCAGACTTTATTTTTTGGGGGCTCCAAAATCATTGCAGATGGTGACTGCAGCCATGAAATTAAAAGACGCTTACTCCTTGGAAGAAAAGTTATGACCAACCTAGACAGCATATTCAAAAGCAGAGACATTACTTTGCCGACTAAGGTCCATCTAGTCAAGGCTATGGTTTTTCCTGTGGTCATGTATGGATGTGAGAGTTGGACTGTGAAGAAGGCTGAGCGCCGAAGAATTGATGCTTTTGAACTGTTTGCAGATGGTGACTGCAGCCATGAAATTAACAGACGCTTACTCCTTGGAAGAAAAGTTATGACCAACCTAGACAGCATATTCAAAAGCAGAGACATTACTTTGCCGACTAAGGTCCATCTAGTCAAGGCTATGGTTTTTCCTGTGGTCATGTATGGATGTGAGAGTTGGACTGTGAAGAAGGCTGAGCGCCGAAGAATTGATGCTTTTGAACTGTGGTGTTGGAGAAGACTCTTGAGAGTCCGTTGGACTGCAAGGAGATCCAACCAGTCCATTCTGAAGGAGATCAGCCCTGGGATTTCTTTGGAAGGAATGATGCTAAAGTTGAAGCTCCAGTACTTTGGCCACCTCATGCGAAGAGCTGACTCATTGGAAAAGACCCTGATGCTGGGAGGGATTGGGGGCAGGAGGAGAAGGGGATGACTGAGGATGAGATGGCTGGATGGCATCACGGACTCAATGGGCATGAGTCTGAGTGAACTCCGGGAGTTGGTGATGGACAGGGAGGCCTGGTGTGCTGTGATTCATGGGGTTGCAAAGAGTCGGACATGACTGAGCGACTGAACTGAACTGAAGAGCACTGTCAATGATGTCATCTCCAACTTGTAACTGGAGTTCCAAAAGGAAAAGGAATGGGGCAGAAGAAATAGTTAAGAGATAATGGCTGAGAAGTTTCCAAAAATAGTAAGATGAAAAACCATAAATCCAAGAAGGCCAGAGACACCCTCCACTGCCCCCGCCACCAAGCAGAACAAAAGACCAAAGCAACAGGAACAATAGCCTCCTAGATATTAAAGTCAAACTGCTGAAAAACAATGGTGAAGAAAAAAAAAAAATCCAAGAAAAGAATCTTGGAGTCATTCAGGAAAAAAAGAGACATCTACAGAGGAATGTGTGATGTGAACTACAGCAGACCTCTTACTGAGACTATGCAAGCCTGAAGACAATGGGTGGCATTTTTCAAGTACTACTCTTTGCACGAGGTGGCCAAAGTACTGGAGTTTCAACTTTAGCGTCATTCCTTCCAAAGAACACCCAGGAATGATCTCCTTTAGAATGGACTGGTTGGTAAGTCCCAAGGGACTCTCAAGAGTCTTGTCCAGCACCACAGTTCCATTTAATCCCTACTTCCCCAGAATAAAGCATCCCTGATTGGTAATGTCAATCATCACTTTCAGTGGAAACAATCAGAATGGAATGCTGGACACTGACATCCAAGGAAAATTTACTTTCTAATCAGATGAACACACAACCTGAACTCACACAGGACAAGTCCCTGTGAAGGCCACTGAGCACAGGAAGACAGAGAAGGCAGAGCACAGGGAACACTGGAGCAGGGGCCCTTGCAAACTGGCACTCCAGATGAGAACACCTATCGACGGGCTCACACATTGCTGGCAGCTCTAGGATGGATTGGGGGCAGGAGGAAAAGGGGACGACAGAGGATGAGATGGCTGGGTGGCATCACCGACTCGATGGACATGAGTCTGAGTGAACTCCAGGAGTTGGTGATGGACAGGGAGGCCTGGCGTGCTGTGATTCATGGGGTCACAAAGAGTCGGACATGACTGAGCGACTGAAATGAATGAAATGAATGAGGTGGGGATGAGGGGAGGGGTAGAGGGAAGGGCCACAAACCCCTGTCTGCCCAGAATCCTTTACTCAGCAAAAATATTTGAAATATGAGCTTTCAATAAAGACCTTTCCAGAAAAAAGTTTATAGAGTTCATGGTCAGCAGACCTGTGCTACAAGAAATGTTAAAGTTCTTCAGTCAAAAGAATATAACAGAAGGAACTTTGGGCCCACACAAAGAAATGAAGAGTTCCTCCCAGTAAAATGAAGATGTACAAAATATGCTTTTCCTTATTTTAGGACAGGAAATGAGCTCACAGAGCAGAAGCCCCATACATCAACACTGAGGAGACACTCAGGCATGTATTGAAAAGCCGAAGGGAAACGGTTGGTAGAAGCAGCCCTATACCACAGCTTCTATCATATGGTCTCTCAATCGCTAGATCACTTTTTTTTCCTGCCCTGCTTGCCCTTTGGGCCATGACCCCACGTGCACACAAGGCCTCCCTCAGTCCACATGACTATCTAAACGGATGGAGTGGGCAGAAGTGGTGGAGGGTGTGCAGGAGCCATGCCCACAGGGGTGTGTGGTTTTTCTAAGAGAACAAGGACTTGTTCCAAGTAGAAAATGGAAGTGGAAGAACCTACAGGAAGTCAGCACAGACTGGGTCTCATTGTGAAAAAACGAATTAGTACATGTCAGAAGCCCGGTACGAGGTAAGCGAAAGTGTGTCAGGTATCATTAAAAACCAAAGACCCGGCTTTTGAGCTCGTGGTTGGTCACTACAGGGATACATGCTACCAACTCTGGTTTGAATGGTTGGCTTCTTCCCCACCTCAGACCCACAAATTGACGGGTAGTTTTAGGTGTGGTGCAGACACAATGACACAATCAGTCCAAAATGTTGTGCCCTGTGCTCTGCCTGAGGAATAGAGCTGGGACATCCCTTGAAGGAGGCATTGCCAGAATGGGAAGAACCCTTGACCCAGGAAACTGTGACACCAGGGACCACAGACCAGGCACACGTTGAGGCTGAGCCAGGGGTGGGCCATTCTGGGGCCAGCACTTTCTCCTTGAGATATCCTTCCAGTCTGCAAAGCCAACCCCTCCACCCGCATCTAAAAATATCCCTCATGCGGAGTCGGCTGCCCACTTCATCCTGTTTATTTATACAGAAGTGACAGCTGAAACTCTCAATAAATATTGTGAGCTCTGTCAGCAAGGATGTGATACAAGAATTCCCTCCAGAGTACAGACATTCTTCTGTTCAAAAGAACATTGTACTGACTGAAGGGGCCAAAATAATCATGAGGAAATATTCTTGCTTTAACCCTCTATTTTCAGTTCTCATGTAATGGAACCATTTTCCTTTTTTTGGCCAAGACTTTCTATTCTGGGCCCCCATGTGAACTTGGCTTGGAATGTTCCTGAACAGTGTGGTGGGAGTTTCCAGTATGTCTGGGTCCCACCAAGCCCAGGCTCCTGGCACTGCACTTGATGATTACTTACTTGTTGACAAGAAGGTGCCTGCCGCTGCCCACAGGGGACTTGTCTGCTCTGGGGACACCAACCAGCATCAGGGCTGACTTGTCCCGATTGTAGAGCATCTGAGTATGGGCCCTGGTGCCCTGCAAAACTGGGTTCAAATCCAGCTCCACCTCTTATGCTGAGTGATCCCGGGGCCTCTTCTCTCCCATCGAAGCCTTATTGTTGTTGTTCAGTTGCTAAGTCATATCCGACTCTTTGTGACCTCATGGACTGCAGCACACCAGGCCTCCCTGTCCAGCACCAACTCCCAGAGCTTCTCAAACTCATGTCCATTGAGCCGGTGATGCCATCCAACCATCTCATCCTCTGTCACCCCCTTCTCCTCCTGCCTTCAATCTTTCCCAGCATCAGGGTCTTTTCCAGTGAGTCAGGTCTTCCCATCAGGAGGCCAAAGTGTTGGAGCTTCAGCATCAGTCCTTCCAATGAATATTCAGGGTTGATTTCCTTTAGGATTGAGTGGTTTCATCTCCTTGTAGTCCAAGGGACTCTCAAGAGTCTTCTCCAGCCTTGGTCATCCAAGCCTTTGTCTCCTTATAGTCAATGAAGAGACAGGTCCTGACCTGACAGTGTTATTGGGCAGATCAAATTAAACAAGGTCAAGGACCTGGTGTACAGCAGGTGCCCAGTAAGTGGACGACTTCCGGACAACTGGTGGGTGGTCCATGAAGGGTACATTTCTTGTTCTATAAACTCAGGTAAATGTTGACCAGGCAGTGTGTGTCTAAGTCTTCAGAATATCTGAGGAGGAACCATTAGTTTGGTTCCCTTTCTCTGGACCAGTATTGGACTCCATCTCCCCAGGACAGTTCACAGCCTGGTGGCTTCCAGCAGCTTTAAATACCTGATGGTTGTAGGGGAGGTGGCACCACCTGGCACCCTGGCAGCTGGGGCACGTGAAGGAGACTGGGGCCCATTTGAGGCCGGCCTGGGGAGCGTGTCTAAATGCTAGACTGACATGCTGTTGTTCAGTCACCAGATCCTGTCCGACTCTTTGAGACCCCATGGACGGCAGCCTTCCCTGTCCTTCACTCTCTCGGAATTTGCTCAGATTCGTGTCCATCGAGTCGGTGACGCCATCCAACCGTCTCGTCCTCTGCTGTCCCCGTCTGCTCTTGCTCAGTCTTTCCCAGCATCAGGGTTTTTTTCCCCAGACTGATGCGGGGGTGGTTAGATAGACAGGGAGGTGTATGGGTGAGTCCAAGACACAAAGAGGGATACTCATTCAGCTTTTGGCTGAATAGTTCTAGAAATACAAATGGCTAACAAGCATCTGGAAAAAAAATTGTTTAACCTCACTTTTAAGGAAGAAAGAAGCAAACACCCAAACAGAATCCATTTTCAAAATGAGAATATGCAGTGCTGGTGAAGGTACAGTGAAATGAAGCAGGTGTTTGTATCTTTACTAGTAGAAGATAAACTAGCAAAAGTTTCCTGAAAAGCTATTTGGCAATTATGTCTGGAGAACTTCAAAGTCATGGATACCCCTTGATTCAGGAATTCTATTTCTGGGAATTTTTCTAAATTCATAATTTTATTCTCCAATCTCTGCTTTTGGAGAGATTTTTTTCACGTTTTCTCTACAGGCTTTTTTTTTTTTTTTTTTTATAATTGTATGCTTTAAAAGGCCTGTAGAAAGCCGGACACTCAAGCCCCCTGCATTTGCAGCCGTGGGGAGCGCGTCTCCTTAGCCTTTGGCGCAGGGAACGCTCTGAATCCCAAGCAGCTGGGAGGACTGAGTGCGAGCCAGCAGCCGGGCTGGCGGGGTGTGGGGGGCGCGGGCACCCTCAGCCCCGCTGCCCGGCGGGTGGCACCTTGCTGGGGGCGTGGCCGCTCCACGCCTGGCACCGCCCAGGGCTGAGAGGGGCTGCAGTGGCCCGGGGCTCCTCCTCAGCCCTGCAGACCCCCGCCCCGCCCAGCAGGCCCGCAACCTGCGGCCTTCCTTCGTCCACCTGCCTAACCTCTGTCCCACTCGGACGGGGTTAATCCCGGCCCGGGGATCACCTTGGGGACGCCCCCTCTCCCGCCCTCCGCCCCCGATGC